>VUQR01009089.1:6722-33442 GCA_015108515.1 Hemichromis elongatus | reverse complement strand
ACCTCAGGCACAAGCTGAGTGTGAGCACAGAAGCCCCGCCCACCTACTTTTCAAATCTTCTGTTTGCAAGGTAAAGCCAAACACATGAAGGTTGGCATAAAGAGGAGCTTGCTTCACACAGTGATCAAACTGATGGGCTGAAGAAGGTTGAATATAAGGCAAATAAATGTAAGACTGAACTATGATTTCTGTAAACCACTCAAGAAAAGTCTAAGAAAAAAAAAGAAGTGCAAGAAATTAGTATAACAGTTTTTTTCCAAGGTGAAGTAAAATGTTAGCTGATAAATTTCAAGTGTCTTTATCTGCATGATAATACTGAAATAGATCATTAATCTTACCATGTATTCCATGTTTGAAGCAGTGGGGTAAACCTCACCCCTCAGCTTGTTGTGCAGCTGCAGGATCTCCTCGCGGTCCGACCAGAGGATGGCTCGGCGGGTCCTGTTACCAGCTGTGTTGCTGGTGCCTTTCTGCTCTGCTTCCTCCTCATAGCGGCTTAGTAGCTTCCTGAGCTCGCTGGAGTGTGGAAGGAAGAGGGAAGCTGAGTCTCTGATGCAGAACGGCACGAGGATGAGGACAAGGGCCCAGGACACTGTAGCGCAGGTCATCCTGACACTTGAGCTGCGTGGTTTATACTTTATGACTAGACAGCAGCTTTTATATATAACAGCCTCCTTTCACAGTTCCAGATAAAATCTGCAGGGTGGAAACAACGATTTAATGATGGTTTCCTTCCTCTGTGATTCAAGAAAAGGACCAGATTACAAAATATGGGCACACACACTTCCACACATAACTAATATAGGAGCCACTTCTTCTAATAAAGTTTCAAAATAAATGCACACACTTAGAAACGACTGCACAGCAAGACTTAATATCTGTCACCTCTCTTTCAGGTTGTTTTTAGTTGATAACTCTTTAAAATATCCTCTTTGTATAAGCAGTAAAAAGCAGTAAAATGAGCTTTCCTAATTCAAAGGTTGACTTTTTTTCTCTCTGTAGTTCTGCTTTGTGTAAGTTCGGCTTTTGGCCATCTTATGACTATTTTACTATTTGTGCAATAAGAAAATGCCTTTAAGAAGCTTCTGTATGTTTGTTTTTATTTAGGCCGAAGTATAAAAGAAATAAGTCAATGTTTGTTTTTGAGGCTATGAAGGTGTTTTATGTTTATTTCCAGTGCCATGAAATATAATGGAAGGTGTATGAAACAGATGTTGGCCACAGAGTTCATTCAAACACTTTCATATAACAGGAACAAAATTATAATCACAAACGTCCATCTAAGAAATTCTTTGAGGCATTTTGTTTCCTTTTCAAACAATGTGATGTGTACATCATTAGCTTGTAGCACACTGTAACATTAAATGCTCAAATTATCTTTTTTTGATGGCCTCAGTCTCAATGTACACTGACTTATCTTATTTAGAACAACCTCAATTATTTGACCATAAACATTAATATGACATAAAGTGTACCTCATAAATTATTTTTATATTCATGTCTAAAATGTATCAAAAATTCTGTGTACACAACCCACCATAATTATATACAACATACATCCTGTATCACTCTAGTTATTTTCTAGCCAAACCAAACAGCACGGTGAGATCTGCTGAGGGGGACGTGAGTTCAAGCTGACAAGCTCTCACTCAGCTCTCATTAGGCAAAACGCTGCATTCCTCACACATATTAGGAAGGTTCATAATATTGTGTAAGTGACTCTTTACCTGACCTCGCTCTGAAAGGCAACAAGGTGGAAGGAAGACATCCAAAACTAAAGCTAAACCAAATATCACTAAGTCACAAACTTCTAGAAAGAGAGAAGAGCAGTCAGTCAGGGTGATCAGAGAAGAAAGGAAAAATAAACCAGCTTGCACTGGTTGCTCTTATCCTTGAATCCCTTCACCTCTTTCCCTTTGGCTGGAGATGCAGCCTGAGGTCTGGCATCAGCTCTGTATCAACATGCTGTGCCAGCTCAGGGAACTGTGAGCCAACAGGCAGCCCAGCCGCCACACCCTTCTTCTTTCCCTGTGCCCCGTCTTCACACTGAACCTCTACCAGCTTCTCTGTCTGGGCCCTTCTCAAGGCTCTCATGAATTCTATACCAGAGTGACAGACAGAGCAGAAAACCTGAACACACGTACGTCTCAACATCTCGTCTTTGTAAACTTGGCTCTTTTTCAACTTCTGGGGATTCTATCTGATCCAAAGATGGACCGACCTCTAGCTCACCGCGAGGCTGAATGTAAACAAAAACACGTGCCATAATGTAGACTCTATCCTTTATATAACTTTTTTGCAGTTACTTTAAATTTTTGTAATTTGCAAATTTTATTTTATTGGGGGTTTTTTTGGGGGGGGACCTTAAAGGTCATCATTAAGTGAATTATTTCTTCGGTTAGATTTTGGATCCACAACTCTAAACTAGGTTTCCTTATATGAACTACATTCTTTTGATTACAAAAGATTTTAATACACTTTAAAATGCTTTTTGCTCGTAAGGTTACTTCCTGCACATAGGGTTTCCATCATGCTACAGCAGTTTCCGGGCTGCAGACACTGAAGACCGGTGTCTTCCAAACATCCTCTATTAAAATGACAAATAAAACATCAGAGTTAGAATGTGTCCGGCTTCTATATCGCGATGTGAATGCATGAATAAATCTGCAGCAAATCTGACCAGGTGGGCTGCTCCATCTTTCCTGCTGTTGCAGAGTAGTGTGCATTATAAAATACAGGTTATTTCGGAAAAGAAAGAAAGCAAATAAAGGCGTGCTCACCTCTCGGTTTCTTTGTTAGTATCCAGTAGATTAAATCTTTTCGGTGCAGCTTCCTCTGAGCGCCGGAAAGCTGTTAATTCTCTTATGAGAGGAGCAGGCTGCTGCTATTGGTGACGTTCCTGAGGAACATAGAGACTGTGTAACTCCTGAGCAACTCTGTGAGCCTTATATAGAGAAGGAGACCCCTTAGGACCAGAGGAAAAAATTACTGTCTCTCCCCACTCGCCAGCTTCCCTTAAGCAGACTATGTTCTTGGCACACAGAGCGCACAGTGCGCAGACTAATGTCAGGAGGACATTTACAAATATTATAAATCAGCGGTCTGTGAAAACAGCCAGCGGCAGGCGGTGGGATTATAATGAGTCGTTTACGTTTGGCTTAGATAAGAAAAAACGCTTCAGACGAAACAAGCGCATAAGTGGACCATCAGCAGTTATAACGAAAATGACGAAATTAAAAGGAAAAATAAACAGGTCCCATTTTATATCTACTCCAATTCCAGGGTCATTATTATAACTCAGGACCACACACGGGGATCGATAAGTTGTAATTATTGGATTTGTTGATGGTTAATAAATAATTTGCCGATGCTTTCTAGATTAGTTCATCCACCGCTATCCATTGGCTGGAAGTATTTCCTGTTCGGTCATTATTTGCTTATAAATGCCAGTAATTCACCAGTTGTTAAAAAGACCCATCAGGTCACTGTGAGAAAAAATGATCTCATGACTTACAGCACTGCGCAAAAGTCTCGAGGCACTATCGATTTCTTACATTTTGAAAGGAAAACTGGAAATCGATGAAGCAAACACATGTAAACAATCATGGAAATATGTCCGTGAAGGTTCTCAGTCATCTAGGTCATCGTAGTCTAAGGAGCTGTAAAGAAAAAGAAGTCCAGACGCCTTTTTCTTTACAGCTCCTTAGACAATCATGGAAATAAATATATAAGACGCATGTGCGGTTCTAACGTGCTTGAAAGTCAATTTTTGGTGTGCCCCCCTTTATTTTTCAACACAGCCAGTATTTTCTCAGGAAAACGTTCTTGTAATTTCTTCAGGAATAGTTCTCCGGGCTTTTTAAAGGACACTCAAAGATCTTCTCGGCTTCTTTTTCTTGGCTGACTTTTGTTCTTTGTCAGGATGATCCCACCCTGCTTTAGTAATGCTGAGGTCCGGGCTCTTGGGAGGCCAATCCATGGCTGATAGTGATCCATTGTGTGTTTATCTATGTATGCTTGTACTGCAGTGGCAGTGTGCTTGGGATCACTGCCGTGCTGAAAAATGAGACCACTGTCAATCAGATACAATCCAGATGATCTTACATGTTGAACAAAATCTTCTGTTACTTTTCTTTGTTCAAAATTACATGTTTTGAGAAGATTCCCAACCATATTGGCAAAAACAGAGCACCAAACCATGACAGAGCCTCCAGCATACTTTCACCTCCAGTTTCATTGCCCAGTTTTCTAATTTTTTCCATGGCACAGCACACCAAGATATGACAGATTTTCTTTTAGCTGAAATGTCTCTGGGAATCACCTTTTTGGTTAAAAAAAAAAAAAAAATTATGAAAAAACAGCCAAAGTCAAAAGGAAAACTTGGAAAGATTTTGGAAAGCCTGGAGAACTATAGTAAGCATCACTGCCAGGAATCTAAAATAAACTGTTCGCATTAAGTCCCTAAAATGGTTATATCTGCTTTTTGCAGTTTGATCATGAGTGACCCAGGTTTTAGAGGTTTTAGGGGTTTTAAAGATCACCATAGACAAATGAACCATAGCTGGGCTTTTCATGGCTATTGAGTGCAAGAATAAATGCCATCCTGCATCCTGACTTGCAGTTACATGTGGAAACTGATCATTTGAAAAAAATTATTTACAACCCATTTAGAATCTATAATTTCCTCTGACTGTAAAATCGGAATGGCATCACCTTCAGACTGTCAGTTAAACATGAAAATGTAAAACCATCTCAGCCAGACCAGATGGAGGCCCGAAGGCCAATATTTTGTAGGGAACATATCAGCTTCATCTGAATTGCAGCCACATCAAAGGGTAGCGCTTTTAAAAAAAGGTTTTATCTGTAAAAAGAGCTTCCTATAATTTGCATCATTTGGATAAGAATGAAGAGGAAGGAAGCTTTGTGAGCTGGCATGGGAAAACACGAATCGTCTGCCCTGAAAAGCGGCTTCATGGTATAACGCTGCCATATCGCCTTACTGACCCTGCAGTGTTCTAGCTGCATTATGACCCAAATAGTTTAGATTTTATTCCATCATATACTTGATTTTTGTTCTGAAATATCCCAGATACGTACAAGAGCATGGCACTGAGAAGGCGTGCCAGCAAATTAAATCCTCAGACAAATTCTCTTCCCACGGGGTCTCTGCCAGGATGGGCACATGCATGTTTAACAGGAAGTCTGGACATCATACCCTGCAGAGATGCTTTTACTGATGCTCATTCTTGATGAGCTTCATGACTGAAAAAGTATTCTCTTAAAAAACGTAAAAGACATTTCACATTTACCTGACATGTAAGCTGTATAGGACCTAAGACCAGAAAAATCTTTTTTGAGAGATTTTTGATCCAGATTTTGAAAATAAATAAATATATTTTAAAAATTTAAGGAACTATCAAATAAAATTATATAAGTAAGCTAAATAAGGTCAGTAAAATTACACAATAGTTCTGATTTCATTCTGTTCTTGAACTTGCTGACTAATCATTACAATCTGATTGGTCAAACACAAATCCCTTCATATGCTGGGAGTAAACGTGAACATTTGATCATGATGTTATCATCGTTGGTATTCCGGATTTGAATCTCATTCTGGTTTTGATCACATTCGGGGTAAATATGAGGTAACATTTAATAGTATCCAGAGTTCTGATTATCTAGGAGCAAGCAAGTCTCTCCCCTTGAATGTGTCACATATACTCATTTTAAAATCTACAGTTTAAACCTGACATTTTCCTGTCCAACTGAAAGACTGGACTTCAATGATTTATCTATTTTGTGTGCTGTACCCCCTTGTTGACAGAGTAATGACATAGATTACTGACTTGTTACGAATGTTGAGGTACAATAATTTACTTCTCAGACGCATTATTCATTACATGGGTCCATTAAACTTGATATATACTATTCATGCCGGGCCAAATGGAAACTGGAAACTCTAAACTCTGCATTAGTCTCAGTTGAAGACAACAGAGGGATTGCACAACTCAAACATCCCCTTCTTGTTTACTTGGGTGTTATATGAGCTTTAACAGGTGGAAAACAAGTTTCCTTTTTGTAAAGATCAAGGAGGAACCACCATCCATGACATACAAATAGGACAGGACAGGTCCCTGTGAGGGCTGGTTTATTTGGACAAACATCCTTGAAACTCTGGTTGCCATGTTGTTTACCTTCCTGAGAAGGGAACTGAGAGTGAGTGAATCTCTAAACATGAAGCTCTAAAAGAGAAGGAAAAACTGGGGGAGAGTGAATGAAGAAACCATGTGGCTGATTATAAAAACTAGCCGTGGGTGGATCGTAATGGAACAGGAAATGCATAAAATCACAAGTACAGAGGGAAAGATTAGTAAACTGTAAGCTCTAACACAAGAATTCTGTGCAGAGAAGCATTTTACTGAAAGGTTAGAGGTTTGTAATATCTGTGATGAAGGATGCCATGTACATCGTTCAAGGTTACTAAATTTCAAATAAACAGAGTAAGGGCAGAAGCACAGTGTTGTTTTTAATCCATGTCACAAATATATACCATACAGTCAACTTGACAGTTCATTAGTTACACTACGCTACTACCAGGTTGGGGTCTTTTCTGCTTCCAGAACTGCATTTCTTCTTTTTGGCATAGATTCATATTGATGATATGATGTCAGTCTCCCATTCCACCACATCCTAAAGGTGCTCCACTGGACTGAGAGCTGGTAACTGTGGAGGTCCTTTAAATAGCATATTCAGGAAGTGTGAAATGATTCGATGTTTGTGATATGGCACATTATCCTGCTGGAAGTAGGCATCAAAAGATGGGTACACCAGGGTCAGCATACTCAGGGTGGGTATGGTATCAGAATGATGCTCAGTTGATACTGAAGGTACTGAAAGATCCAAATTGTGCCACGCCATGACAACTAGCCTGAAATGTTCATACAAGACAGGAAACCAACCACCAACTGGATGTTGCAACAGAAATCGAGGCGCATCAGAGCAGGTAATGTTTTGCAAATCTTTTGTCCCATTTTGGTGCACCTGTGTGAATTGTAACCGGTTTCCTGTCCTTGGCAGACATAAGTGGCACCTGGTGTGGTCTTGTGCTGCTGTCTAGATGCTCTTCTGCATACCTTGGTTATAAAGAGTGGTTACTTAAGTTACTATTTCCTTCTTTTCAGTTGGAATCAGACTGGCAATTCTCCTCCGACATCAACAAGGCATCTTGGCCCAGAGAACTGACGTTCACCTGATGCTTTCTTTTTGTCTGGCCAATTTCTGTAAACTCTACAGATGGTTGTGTGGGAAAATCCAAATAAATAATCAGCAGCTTTTGAAACACTCAGACCAGATAGTAGTACATCAGGTTAAAGCAGCGGTCTTCAACCCCCGGGCCGGTCTGTGAGTCGCCAAAGCCAAGAGAAGAGGCGAGGCGGAAGGTGTTTTCAGAGGCAGCTAGAAAGAAGGAAAGGCAGAAGTGTGGACGTGAGAGTAGAGGCTAAGTGTAGGAACTATGACTGGAAGATAGACATACTGTGTGAGCTAGAGGCCAGGTGGAAGGGAAGCAACACCAGGAGCTTTAGAGGTGTGGATTCAAATTGTTTTACCACCGTGTATTAAAAAAATCCAAAGATTAAGGGCTTTTTCTTTATGTAGTTCAAGATTTATGATATAAGATCAATTCAAAGCAGAAAAAAGAGCCATTCAAAACCCCATCAAATGCCCAAAAATCATGACATTCATGGTCATGACTGTATGCAAACTTCTGACTGTACCTGCAGATATACAGAGATCTCCAGGAGATGGAGCAGAGTACTGTTTTTTACCATATTATTTAATACAAACCTGGAACGTGCACTGACACCAGAGGCATGGAAAAAAAACTTTACTGCCATAGATTTTCAAGAACAAGAGTGATATGCAGAGCTTTAGTAACTACAGATAAATAGGGTTTGTGTTATAACATGAAGACAGGAAAGAGGTGTTGCTGATTAAGGTTAAAAAGAGATGACGATCAGCAGCATTATGGCTTCATGCTGAGAAAGAGCACTACATATGTAATGCTTGCTTTGAGAGTGTTGCAGAAGGAGGGGAAGTCAGGATTTGCACCATCTAAAGATGGATCTAAAGAAAACTTGATAAAATGCCAAGAGCAACTGTGGTGCAACATGAGGAAAGTCAGGAGTGACAGAAGTATGTGACGGTGGCACACTTACAAGAAACAGACAGTGGTAAGGTTTGCAGTAGCAGTAACAGAAGGGTTCAATGTAGAGGTAGGAATGCATCAAGGACCGCCTTCTTATTTATGGGGTGATGGACAAGCTAACAGATTAGGTCATGCAAAAGTCTCTGTGGACTTTGCAGTTTGCAGATGACGCCACAATCTGTAGTGAGAGCAGGGGAGCAGATGGAAAAGAGCCCAAAGAGGTATACACTGGAGAGAAGAGGAATGAAAATCACAAGACAAGTGTGTGTGAGTGGGTGAGAAACAGGTGTAACAGTGATGGTGCAAAGAGTAAAGGGAGTGAAAATGGATGATTTTGCATAACTGGGGTCAACCATCCAAAGCAAAGGGCAGAGGGATGAGGAAAGCAGTGCAGGTATTGTTGAGCAGGTAGAGAAAAGTATCAGCGGTGACTTGTGACAGAAATAGCAAGGGAGAACAGGGAGACTTACAAAGAACCTGCTATGACATACAGTTCAGAGGGAGGTGATCTGCTGTTATCCTTCAAAGGGAGCAGCTGAAAGTAGTAGTAGTAACACATTTCCTGTAGCGTTTCCAGCTTGAAGTGTGTTTAAATAGCTCTCCTGTCTATCAAAACATGTGCCTCGCTTTTGTTAACAGTTTAGTCATTTGTAGTCCTTTGTCGTCTAAAGAGACTCAGAATAATCACTGTACCTCGTGTTGCTTCCTTCACCTTGGCACAACAACATTCTCACATTACAGAAAACAACATGTGGCGCTGAACCAGTTCAGGCGTTGTTGCACTTACGATCCGCTAGTGAATGGCGCAACACTACAGCCATCAAAAATAGGCCCTAGAGTTTCAAAAAACTTAGGCTAAGACACCATTCCTGAAGCATGGCTGAGGGATAGTAAAAGTGGTCCATCTGTAGATGTTTCAATGTGACATTTTTCTTTTCAGGCTATAACAGGGAAGATCTTAAAGTAGCCTTCGAACATTAACAAGAAAAATACTACACTCCACTGTAAATTTTAGAGTAAAGCCACAATGCAGTGGAGGAGTGCGCTATAGTAAGACAGGAATAAATGGTAAGGAACACTAAAGGGCAGAAAACCCTTAGACTGCAAATTTTTCAATGATGGGTCTGCTTCCCATTAAACCAAACGTAGGCGAGAGCAGCCACGGCCCTAAACAGCACTGAGGCTGCCAGTGAGACCACAGGAGGCAGAGATATAACATACTACAAATATTACACATAGTACATGTTGACATACAGAAACAAGAGACCAATTAAAGGATGTGTGGTAGACCAAGACTCTGTGGATCATTTTGCTTTTTTCAGTTTATTGTGCACATGTTTCTGTAAGCCAGTCCGCAGAGTAGAGGCTGCAAAGGTTTTCAGTGGATAATAAAGCCAGGTAGTCTTTGGACTACACTTGATTAGCAAACTGCTTTTTGCACAATGCTTTATTTGAACAATAAACAAAATAGATGCTGGAGGCTTGAAATTAAAAGACAGTATAGATTTTTTTTTTTTATGTCAATAATATCCCAACAGTTCCCAGCAGACAATAGAGTTAGGAGCACATACTGAAAGAAAGACATCATTGAAGCATTTCACCAGCACATTTCCTGACCAGCCATCTGAGACCGAGATAAAAACTATACAACTGAAAGCATAACCCATCTGTTTCAAAGTCCTATCATCCAAACATTCTTTAAAAAGAGAAAAGAAAGAATGCATATCAACATGTCACAATGTGTGCAGAAATGACTACGAAGCCAGCGGCAAGACTGAACCATGGTGAAAGATTTTAGGATGTACTGACTGTCTAAGCAGCATGCCATTCCCTGTGTGTGACGATCAGCGGACTGTGATGAGACATGGCAATGAGCCTTCAAAAGAAAAATAGTAGGATATAAAGTGAATGGTAGGCGGTAGGGCCTATATATAATGTTGACCTTTGGTTTCACCTGGGGAAGGCTTCTGATTTGGAAACCTACAAGGAACTTTAACCGATATTTTTTACCACATAAAGACGCTAAAATACTTTAAATCTAGTGTGTCATTAAGAAAAATGTTACTATGTCACTAAACTTTAATTTAAAGATAGGAACCAACTTTCTCATTGATTTCTGTTTTCACAGACTTATTAAATTCACACACAGCTCTTAAAATAAAAGAAAATAGATGTCATTACATTGCAGCTTTTCTTTGATCAGAGGCAGGGAAATGTTGAACTACTATCTCGCCTATGTCCCCAGTTCTTGTATAAAACCATGTGAAAATACTGGCGCTGCTGCGTTAATAATGAGATACTGACAATGGTGGCTGGAATAAAATGGGCCATGAGCAAAAACAAAAACAAACAAACAACATGACAAAAATGGAAATAAAATTCAAGCAAAGAACTAGTTCAATTTTATTTGTTGTGCTTTAGCTGCTGTAATTTTTTTAAACCAATTTAAATGCAAGCATATTGTTCTGAAGGGAGCAAGAGCATTAGGACATCCGATAAATGATCAATGACAAAGAACAAACAGAAAAGAAACAAACCTAACATTTTTTTAGTGACATAAACAAAAATCATCACAATAAGTGAAATCATCAAAAGAAAAAAGAACAATCATCTTCAACAAAAGCAAATACTAGCTCCTTTTTATGTGCATGTCTGGGGTCTTTATGCAGAGCATAGCACAGATGTTGTCCCTCTTCCCCACAACACAGTTTCCCTCCACTGTGAGGAGACACTGAGCCACAAAAAGAGTAAATACACAGGTGTCAGGTACATTCCCTTTACTCTTCACTTACATTAGACTTGCAGTCGCTGCCTGATTAGGGTTAGACTCGTACACTGAGTGGAAATACATCACACAATGAACCTAAGGCAGCCCCCCTGCTTTCTGCTGATTTGGGGGTTAAGGAAGATGGTGTGGCTCAAAACTACACTGTTAAGCCACCAGTACACAGATGGAACCTTTAGACAAGAAAAGACAAACAGTTAAAAATCATGATAGGAGAAGAAAATGTACAAGGGTGGGGTTTGCAGTGGGATCTGTCTCAACTGGCTGCCACTTCTCCAGTGCAAGAACTGAGTCTTAAATGAACAAAAAGAAAAAAAAAACAGGCACATTCCTTCAGAACCCAAACAGGCATTCAGTCAGCTAGACCTTAGACTTTTTTCTTTACATTTGATTCTAAATATTGGTAAAAATATGGATTTTACTGTCATAATGTAATCCAATTAGTTTATATTTTGTGCACAGAAGCTTATTATTAAGTTCTAAAGCTCATTAATAATTTGTAGATAGTTTTCTTTCTCTCCCCTAAATCTAAACCAGAATAGCATAAGAAGGATCTCAAAAACAACAAAGACGTTCAATTCCCATTCCCAACTCACCCCCCTGCCCGATGTTTCTGATGGCTCGAGTAGACTTAAAAAGCATCATAAAACTGACAAAACACAGGAGAAGGAGTTGGTGGTGGTGGTGGTGGTGGCAAAGAAGAAAATCTGGCCTTGGGAGGAGAGACTTGTGATAATGCTGGTGCTGGGCCTTTTCAATGCACGAGGGCAATTAACAGGCTTTTAAACTGCTGCAAATTTACTAGGCCAACATTTCCCCGTTAACTAAAAAGGCAAACACTGATAGTCCATTTGCAGCCCGTGGTGGATAGTTTTTCCTGCGCGAGCGAGTCCACTGTTTGAGCAGAGCAGTGGGCTCAGTCAGAGGTGAGTCTCAGGTCCTAACTTGCAACCCCAATCTGTCTGCCTATTCAACAGTCCTTCCTTGCTGCTTAAAAAATAAATCAAAAAAGAGGAACTCAAAACACAGCAGTGTTGCACAGAGAAGAGAGCAGTCACGGGGAAATCTTTGTGAATGCAGCTTGCCTCTCTTCTTTAGAACAAGAGAAGAAAAAAAAAGGAGACGAGGAAAAAGGTGTTGGAAAAGCTGGTTCTCAGGAAAGCGGGGACAGGAGGGAAGAAGAGGAAAACCTTGCAAGAGAACAAGTTAGGCAGTGTTCCTGTTCATTAGTTTTGTGTGTCTTTGTGTCATATGTAGTACTGTCAACGAGTGCATTGAGGATGCATGTTCTGTGTGTGTGTGTGTGTGTTTGTGAATATATCCAGGGTATCTTGCATGTACGTTGGGATGTGCGTGTGTGTCTACAGCAGGTCGACGCGACGGTAGTACAGCAGGTAGGCGGTGCGCTCTGCAGTCTGCTTCACCACCTGGTACTGGTTGATGACCTTCACCGTCTGGTCGTCAATGCGCAGCCAGCCGTTAAGACCGATGTGGAAGACATCCGTGGTGTAATGACCGCCTGTCGCACTGTTTCCATGGTGATACACAACTGGTGAAGTTGGAGAAAAGTGGAAAATTTTATTTAAGGTATTACTCATCCATGACTTCAATGTTGGGCACTGTAGTGCCAGCAATTCTCAAGTAAAAGGAGGCCATTAAGGATCAGGTGATCAGCACATTGGTGTAGCATAAAGAATAAACTATACTTAAAGTAGATCTACATGCATATATACATACATTAAATATACATATACACACACACACACACATATATATTATATACTCTCACATTATAAACACAGTGTGTGGATGTAGTACAACTCATTTAGCCTGTAACCACTATGAAAATTAGTAAAATACAATCTCAGTCAACCCATGGTGACCCCCCAAATATAATTAAGAATAAATACACCAAAAATGCATAAGCAGATTTGTGCATCAGTTTTATTCTCTCACATGGTTGTGGAGAAATTTTGGTTGCTTTGTTCATTTAGGTTTGTTGCATTGGCTAACCTAGGAGTGCTCTGGCTGTCAGACGAGCTCACATTTGACTCTATCCTGAGATTTAGCTCTTGGGTAATCTGCAGTTTCTGAGAATTACACGGCCTGGCCTTGGGGTGAATTAGCTGGGACGTCCACTCCCAAGATTGTGGTATTTTACAAACACGCACCTGAAAGCTGCAGACCAGCAACCTGCCAAAATGTCTGTTTTTATAGAGGTGTTCACACTTGCTGATGATCAGTTGCACCTGGCTGTTATTTACCCTCTTAATTCCTATAAGAGCGGTAAATACCTATCTAGCTTGACTCCTGCATTTTTGGCTTAACTTTTGTTAACTAAATAATGAAACTGTGTTAAATGATGTAATTGAGGCTGTATTTACCCAATTTTAAAACTGCTGAGGAAGATGACTTTGATTGTGTAAAACCTTTGAATTTTTTTTAACATGACTGTATGTACTGTATATCCTAATCACTAAATCTATTTCTGTAATATATTATTATAAAGCAGACCTCAAATCATTCCAAGCTCGAGCTTGTTATTGACAGTAGTTTGTGCATTTTTCATATTTAGTATCTTGCTCAACATTTGCAAATAAAACAGGACGCTTAATGTAGCTTTTGCTTTAGCTGGGTGATGGTTTTGTTTTTGTATTACTATCTCAAATAATTTCCTGGTGTGAAATTTGAAGACAGAACAGCATTTTTTTCATTGTTATTTTGTGGTCAATGGAATCGCATCACAATGAATTACCAATTCCCAGAGTGACAACAGATTACAAAATAAAGCTTAATTACAACATATGCAGCAGATATAAAAACAATATGCCCCAAATTAACAACACACAAACCTGCAAAGAGCCTGTAAGTTCTTTGGCCTTTCACAACTTTGCTTCGCACTCCAGAGGACAAAAGATCTGAAAGAAAATCCACTAATTAGACCATGATGTTTTTAATGACTGCTTAAACCAGGACTAAAAACACAGAATGTTCAGCACCATGTTTTACTGTTGGAATGTGAAAACTGACAGCCTTTAATGAAAATCATGCTGATGTTGCTGTAATTAACAAGCAGTGAGGTCTGAAAAGTCACTTGGAAACCCATCTGAGTTTGCACAACTTCTGTCAAACGAAGTTGAAATGTCATAATTTGATGATATGAATTGTAGTTGTAAGCTCAATTTTAGCATCTTCACTTGTGGCATATTTGACTACAACAAAGTATATATGAAAACTCAATTTCACTGTAAATAATATAATTTTTACATAAATTCTAAAATCTTGAGAAAAAAAAATTCTCAACTTTTGTCAATCCTAATTATTATGGTGCACACAAATAGCCTGGAACAACTCTTAAGCGCACTGTCAGCTGTTCATTAATAGAGTGTAACATTGATAGAGGTATAGAGTAAGTCGAATTAAAGGCACCTCAGTGGAGTGTTGATCTATCCATACCTTTGCTGATTTCCAAGTCAACGGGGTAATCAATATTCTTTGTCAGTTTCTGGCAGCCTCCAGACTTTTCAAAAACAAATCTCTTGAGATGGAGCACCAGCACAGGGGGCAGCTCTTCTAGAGTAACCCTTCGACTTATCTCAATCTGAAAGAGACCATGAGAATGATGAGCAGTCGCAGAATGTACCATGCGCATCAAATAAGACAGTTTCACGGTTACAAAACTAACTGTAGAAATTAAACTTGTCTAAAAAAAGTGAATACAAAGCAAAGCTTTAACACTTTGCTGGAAATAAAATCTGATGAGATGTTCAAAGCAGTAACTCATATTTTTACATTCTTTGGCTTTTAGAATTGCAAAAGTAACATTTTAGACTAAAAGACCAAAGTTAATCATCTAAATTGACAAGAAGGAAGAAGATAAAAACCTTTTACAACAAATAAACAAATGCTTATATTATACAGCTGTAAAGCAGATGTTCCTGCACCAGTTCTTAGAGCCTGTTCTAACACAACACTGTGGCACTGTTTCCTGAAGTATTCCACTTATTTAGTTATTATTGGGTCTATTACTGGGTTCAAGGCAATGATTAAATTATGTGTGATGAAATCAGTGATGTGTTCTAGAATGTGTACCCAACATCACTCCTCATCTAGACACAACGAAATTACTGCACAAATCCCCTTTTATTTTGTGTGATCTGTTACAGTCAGGAAAAAAAAATACATAAAGGGGAGTGGAAATCGATACCACAAAACGACAACGCAACACTGATCTGAACTGAAACAAGTCATCAAAGTTCACTTTTCTAATACCTCTTGCTTGGTTTTAGAAGTGTAGCCCTGGACCGACTCTCGGGCCACCAAGGTTTCGAGAGCCTCCTGGACAGTGCGGATCTTGTCTGACTGGATGTCCAGCTGCAGGGTAAAGAATGGCTGCAGAGTGGCCGACTCTTTAGAGTTTTGTTGATACACCACCGATCTAAGAAAGAAGCAAAACAGTCTGTTGTTAGAATTGTAAATCAATATCAAGGCTTTCAATATATATATATATATATATATATATATATAATATTACCTCTCAGTAGTCAAAACAAAACATAACACAATCAGCTCAAATACAATACAATGCGTTCTTTGACCACTTTCTGAAATTCCTTTTAAAACTATTCAGAGGGCATCAACAGTTTGTTTTGCAGTCTACAGTTTTCACTGTAATCATGCTATTCATGTAATTAAACCTTTAAATTCAGGAAAAATATTTTTCTACTAATGATTACTGCTGTAATTCAAAGTCAAAGTCCAAGTCAACCCAATTTCTCTGAACAGCGGTTTAAAAGAAGTAGATGGGTTAAAGCCAAGCTCTGTGGGCATACCCACCACTCTGTAAACACATACCTATATTCAGTTTCTCTCACAACCATTTCAAAGAAAAAAAATCCTTAAGGACATTTAAAACACTGTGCAACCAGTGTACACCATCGCTGTGCCAGACCAGAACCTCGCAGAACATATTATTTAGTCAGGCAACAGCCACGGATTCTTAACTTTCCAATTTGTCTGAAAGTTAAGACCTTTGTTTGAGGATGGTTGCCCCACGTCATGCTGTCGAGACTTTTGACCACACTGACCCACATGGGCTGTCATTCTGAAGTGCTGCGGTGCGTGCTGGAGAAAAGCTGGAAAAAAACTGGGGGTGGATGACTAATTTGTGATGTCACCATAAAACGAGGTCAAAAACTTCAACCCAGTAACCAGCTGAGGACTCGCAGATGAAGCCGATACAATTTTCACACCAAGATTGGTGTATAACAGCAAGTAGGACAATGCAACATTATGAAGTTTAATCAGAACTTCTACAGAGCGTTTCACAGCAATCTGACATGTACCTGATGTGTCCACCAAAGATATCAGTGATGGGTGTGCGGACAAAGTCAGCTTGGCGAGTGATGGAAGTCTTATTTCGGGGACCCACTTGCTCCCACTCATCCTCACTACCTTCCTCTTCCTTATCAGCACCATCCTCTTCATTGCCTGGCTCGGACTCTGGTCCATTAGGTGTGGGAGCTTCTGTTAAAAACATAAATAAATGTAAACCACTCTAAAGATCAAATACCTGTTCTTATCTCATAACTGGGATGAGTAAAAACATCTTCCAGTCTGAACTGTAGGGCTGTAGGTTATGGATTGACCGGCTCTCATTTGAGTAGATTCTCATTTTCTGGACAATCGCCAGGGCTAAATAATAAATAATTTTAAAAAAGTGCTATATCAGCAGTCAGTAAGTCATTCTGTGGTGGCAAGATCTCCACAATACCTATAAAAACACCCCCGCATATGGTTGACTGCGAGCAAACTAACAACACATTAAACAAGTCTGCATTTGGCTGCGTTTTGTAAAAACAGAGGCCAAAACGTTAACTGTAAAATCTGCAACAATTTCCATGTCACAGTTTAGACAGCAATCCTTTGGCCTTTGGTTGTAAAGTTACCAGAATTGTTATAATGTTTGGTCTAATGATGAAGGCATGAAAATATATCTAGAGCTTCACCGGCTTCAGGCTCTCTCAGTAGCAGCAGCTTTGCCAAGAACAAGCTGGATGTGAAGTTTCTCCTCAGAGACATTTTTCCATTTTGGCAAGAGTCAATTAAAATGATTTCAGCTTACAGTAAAAAAAAAAAGAAAAGAAAAGAAAAGGAGGGAAATGACTGAATATGCTGCAATACTAGCTTTGTATTTCTATTTATAATTAATTTAGGTCAACACTAGGGAAATTACTCTAACAATAACATACACGAAAAAAGCAAAAGCCATGCTTAGACTTTACCTGGCATATGCTATTCATAGACAAGTTACTTACTCTCTTCCTGAGGCGAGATTAGTTTCTTCAATGCTAGCATCTCCTCATGCAATCCATTGAGCGTGAACCCAAGATACTCCTCTGCGTCCTCTTGTCGACCCTGAGATTAAAGCATACGGAGATCAGCCACATTAACTCTTCAAAGAATGCCTAAAGTCAAATAAAAACCTCGTAGACATAAAAAACAAACTCATTCACTGAGGTAAACAAAAAGGAAGCATGCACACAGTAAGAGGCAGGATGAAAGGAAGCCTCATTAAATATCAAAAGATAACCATCTCCTTCAGTGCATCCGAGTACTTTTCTTAATTAAAACTGAACCAGACTAGAATCAGCAGATTTAATGTTAAATAGTAAACGAGTTATGTCCTGCAAAAATGATTCTTAAACACAACAAAAACTCCCTTGGGCACTGAATGTCCCACAAGAAGTACATTTTTGTCTAGTGTGTTTTTTTTCCTTTTTGGGTTTTTTGTCTGTCTATATAAAGCTGACACTGTTGCTTACCTTCTCAGAAAGACTCGATTTGATGAGAGTGAGGAGTTTGTAAATGTAAGTTGGTTCAAAAGGTGCACCAGGTCGAATGTCTTTTACGACTTTATCGCCAACAGCTGTAAACGGTTAGGAATCGTAAATCATTGATGCCGACAGGAAATGACGCAAATATCTTTGGGCATGCCGTCTTAATATCTTACCTTGCTGTTTGGCTTTAGATGGCACGGGCATATTGTTGAACTCGTTCACCAGCCTTACACTGAGAGACACAAACAACTGAGATGTCGCTGTGCCTGATGCTTTTTAGTAAAAAGATGTAAACTTTTAAAATGTTACTTACAAGTTGTCTATCATGGGTGTGGAGGTACATGGTCTCTGCGTTTCATTATGCAGAGGAATGGACTTCATCAGGTGATACATGGGAGGGCAGGCAATCAGTGCCTGTAGAGTCTGGGTGTTCAGAGTCAGGGTATATAAAAAAAAAAAAAATGGCGTGTAGGAAAGATATTATGCTACTTAAAAATATCTACATTTAATACAAATTTTTGATTAAGTTTTAAACTGAAGAAATCCCTGGTGGTCTTTATAGGTCTTAAAATTAATGTGTATTTGCATTTAATTAGTTAAAGTACTCGTGGGAAAAGTCTAAATTTTCCACCAGTTTTAAACAGACAAAAAAAGAAGAAGAAAAAAACGCTAACATTAAACAAAGAAACAGACCAAAATCCCAGCATGGCTGTCTGCTATGTCTTATCACAGCTACAGGCTGAAGTGCTAATATTTTGTTGTTTCTAACCTGGTGAATGCTATAATGTTAAGTTATCAAATAAACTAGACATACTTCAAAATAACTAAGCTGTTAGCAATCTAAATGTCATCAAATGATCAGGCCCTGTAAACATTTTGAAACAATGTTATAACCAAGAAAAAGTCATATTTTTACAGTGACACATGTAATCGTAAGACGTGCCATTTGGCTTAATAACAACGTAATAGCAAGAAGCTAACAACGAAGTAGTTATACTCAAAGGAAGGTTAAAAGCTGAAGCACAAAAAGGATACAGCGTTGATATAGCACCAGTTTCCCTTGTTGATCAGTCCTCTCGGCTGTAAAGACACTGGTTTATGTATCAACTTCACATTCTCAATAAGTTCTGGGGATTCAAACAAAACACAATATTCTTATACATGTAGCTTTGCATAGCTGTGACATTAAAAAAAAACGTATGTGTCATTTTATGGCAGCATACAAATGATAAATCAAAAAAAATTGTTTCTTCATCTATTCCTGCCTCAAATGACAACAGCATAAGAGACTGAATGAATAAGAGCAAGGCCTTTGCTGTACCACGCCTAGGAAGGAAGACTGTCATTCAAATAGACAGCTTCCATGGTAACGTGGGAGTAGTTTCATAGTTTCACACAAATAAGAACCAAAAGAACATCAATTTGGGTGAGACTAAAGGAACAGAAGCAAATGCTTGACAATACAAATAAATCTCAAGTACGATCATTGTTACTTCTTTACAAATTGACATTATCTCCATTTTTACAAGTCAAACCACTGAGCTCCCTTTTAAACTATCAAAATTAAAACAGTTAATCGTATCTCATTTTTTATGTCGGTCACAAACAGCAACCCTTTAACAGCTTTTTCCCATGTGTATCATACCAAGGTATTTTTTTTGATATATACATATTTAAACAGTAGAAATGGAAAATGTTTTAGGTCAGCTTATGATCTATATTTCTGATTTTACACACCTGTGATTACGCTTGAACAGTGATAAGCTCACAAGTGTGAAATGTGCGAGAAACTTGCATATGAAAAAAAGATGGTTTGCTGCAGTGCTGAAGATTATATATATATGTTCATATATTACTTTTTACTTTGTGGTCCATTTTAATCAATCATTTTATATATTAAAAAAAAAAAAAACAGCCAGTCTGTGGCTCCAAACTGATGTATTTCAAGCTAGGCTGATCGTTTAAGTTTAAATGTGGCTAGTACAGACTAAACACCATCAAATAAACACATTTTATATTTGCAGTGTACCTCTGCACACTTTTAGAATAACTACTAATATTTTTAAAAAAAGGCAAAAACTGATCACTGTCACACTATCAAATATGGTTTTCAGATAAAAAAAAATAAACCTTTAATTGTTCCTGGTTCATCTGTTGGCTCACCTAAAATTATCCATCTCATAATAATGGAGAGAGACACTGTGTTGAATATGTGAACTTCTACAGGATTGTGTTTAAATTCTACCACAAACCAGTGTCAGAGAGGACAAATGAATTAAGTCTGGTAAGTTCCCATAACGTTCTGAGACAACAACCACAAAATGTAGTGCTGTACTGCTGTTAAGAGCAAAACACTGAATACGATTTGGAGACCAAAACAAAAAACATAAAAACCAACACAATATTTTGCAATTTATTTTGTCTACCAGCTTGTAAAATCATATTTTTTAAACCTTCAAAAACTCTTTTTCTGGCCTGTTCTGATCAATGACACATTTCAAGATGCTGTTTCACTGTGGGAAATCTGAGGTTCATCTTGGATCATTATCTACTTTCCTTAAGTAACAAAAAAAAAGTATTCATGAGGTGTTACATCTCACCTCCTTGCAGTTGATAAATTATACCTGTACTGCAGCTCTGATCAGAACAACTGGAATGATTTAAGCACTAAATAAAATCTGATAGCCATTTTGCATGCAGCACCACCATCTAGTGGTCATTTCTTAAAATGAATGCAACAGTCCTTTAACTTTTCTTTGAAGCAAGCTGTCAGTGAGAAATCTGTGCAGCTGAAACTTACCATACCATAGGTATAATGAGCTGCAAAATGAATTGCTCTTTTTTAAAAACATACCCTACTCTTTTTAATGATCACGTTTTTTAAAAGCTTATTCTGTTAGATATGCAAGTATGAACAGTACAATCAACTCAACACTGCCACCAAGTGGAATGCAGTGAATTTTGCAGAACATACCTTTTGCAAAAAAATAAGTTATAAACTTACACTAAATTAAAAAGAAGTAATGGTGGAATATTTTTAAAAGGTAAACTATCAGCTTCTTTATAAAATACCTGCAAGTTTAGGGGCCATAGGATCCTCAGATACATGGACAGGGCCTTCATTTACTTCCCCGACTTTCTCAGGCTGCTCTGGCACAGCGACAGAGGGAGATACTGCTTCCACAACATTCTTTACCTCCACAAACGCCTGAGGGCCCCCAGGTAGAGGCTTAGAATTGTGAAAGAGGCTAGCCCAGGATTTTGGAAGATTGGCAGTAGGTGCAGCTGGAGTGGCGGGTGAATGTGCCTGCTCTGTCACTACTGACTGGACAGCTGACTCTGGGATGACCTGCTGAACCTGGTCCCCACTCTCAAAGTCTTCTTTGTGTCCATCTGCACTGACAGGAGTGGTAGACTCTGCTAGCCCATTTGCCACCCCATTGTCTGCCATCTCTCCTCCCTCTAGTTCAGTAGTCGTAATGGAAGTGATGACAGAGATGACAGCAGCTGAAGTAGGAAGAGGTGATTTGGAGAGCGGGCTATGTGGAGTATCTGAAAGTTCAGGGCTCTGTGGAGCCAAATGATCTGGCTGCTGATCTGCAGTCCTTGGTCCCTCTGTCATCCCTCTGCTTTGAGAGGAGGATGAACAGGGGGAAGTTGCATTGTTGCCATCTGATAAAGAGGCAGCTCCACTTGTTAAGTCCAAAGAAGAGTCATCAGGGCTATCACTAGTCCTCTGATTGGCAGTGGATGTGGGGGCACACTTGGCTGCTGCCACAGCAGCTGTTGGCGTTGCTGTGGAGGCGGGTCCCGGGGTAGAGAGTTCAGCCCCTGACAATGCCTTACTGTCCACATCCTCAGTACTGTGGTGTGGGCCACCGAGTGCATGTCCGTTCACCAGTGCTGTCACAGGTGTCCCATCCGCTGTACTGATGCTGCTGCTGCCCGTCGAAGGTTCCAGGTAATTGTAGTACCCAGGCGGTCGCTTTTTCTTTTTCTTTCGCTCTCTCTGCCCCAGGTTACCAGGAAGTCCATCCATGTCCGGGCATGGTTGGTGATTGTCCAGGGCTGAGGCCTCCGAGTCAGGTCCATCCAGTGAGTTGAAGTGTGCCCCGTCAGGGACATCAGCTGCTGGAGAAGCCGTCTGTTGAGCTTTCTGGGCTGGCTGGCAACCCAGGATGAACTCAGGAGCCTGTGGGTTCAGGGTACTTGACACCTTGTACAAAGGATCACTGCCCCCAACAGACTTGGAATCCATCACCTCGTCAACACCAAACTCAATGTGCTGATAGTCTTCTCCTGCAGATAACATTTCAGTCAATTAGAAATACAGAGCACTGTTTTGGATTAATTCCTACATATTAAATCAAGGCTGTGGGTATCTGACTTTGCTGCAGAACTTCACATAAAATCCTTTTTCCTGAACAAGCAAACCATTACTCAAGGGGGTCGTGGGAGCTCTGACAGGATCAAAGATACCAACAAAAAGGAAGAAATTCTTCTAGACCTATTTTTGACTACTGCTGTCCGATCCAAACCAAATTCCTTCTGGTCTCACATAAAGCCCAGAAGCGCAGTGATTCAACACTTAAAATTTGGTCTGGGAAGGACAATATAGTCTTGGGGATAAAACGTCTTTCACTTAATTATGATTCTCATTTATAATAAATAAATAAGTAAAAAACATTTTTGGCACAAGCCCAAATGTTATCAATATTCTGTTGAAACTATCTGAGTTAAACTGCATAGAAAAAACATTCAATGCAATGTCAAGTTTACGATCAATAGCTCTGACTAATGGTTTTTATTATAAGCAGAGTTTATTTTGCTAACAATTTAAAAAGTGTCTAAAATCACTTCAATAAAAGATATGGATTATGCAGCAAATACAAAGGGATAAAATACAGTGGATAAACAAAAGTAGTCAACAGAAACGAAGTCTGACTTAACTGACTGTAGACACAATTCAATAATCCTTACTTCCTGAATATTTTTACCAACATTTTTAGGTGTTGGAAACTTATACAGAACAATGTAAAACAAATACATGACTTTTTTAAAAGTTAATTTTTGGATAAAATGTGTGACACAGCAACTGGAACTGTAAGTTATTATGCAGTGAGAGGTGCAAAGTGCAAAGGTGAAACATTAGCAAGTGCAAATCAGAAAGAAAAAAAATCATCCAAGTCATCATGACACAGCTGATTGGCCAACCAAACGGTAATCTCTGATGCCCTGCAGAAGGTAAGAGGGCACTGAAACAGAAGGTACTTCCTCTACTGAGATGAGAGGAATCTGTTAGTGTTAGTGTTACTGAAATTGCACTTCATTACTTTAAAATGCATTCAGTAGCGAAACCTTAATGTAAGGATAAACTTGTACACACATGTTAGCAACCGCATTAAATTCATCTCTATGCCCTTAGTAAATAAGCCGTGATTGGTAAGTCATTAAAATGCAATTCAATTTTTTTTTTTTTTTAACTGAGACCTACAGTAGTGAAATGTATTATATGCAAGAGAAGATAAGATACTTCGCAGTACCTTAAGCATGCAAAGCTTAATATAGGTTTTACCAACAGGCAAGAGAAAGAATACAGGCAAAAAGTTTAGAAAGCCACCAGTTTTTGAAACCTGGATTTTCAGTTTTACAGCAAACGTACAAGAGGGTATCAGACTCCTCAACTCACCGCAAACCTGCAGTCCCATAGACTCCATAATAAAAGGTACAGCAGGAGTGCAGTAAGATCCTAAATAATCAATACAAATCAAGGTAAGGCAATTGTCATGTGCATATAGGTACTATTTGAATGAAAGGTGGCTGCTCTAACATTTTTGATTTTGGGGGGCAAAAAAAATAAATAAATAGTGGAATTAGTGGAATTTATAAACCGTTTCAAAAGATATTGCACAAATTTATAAAAAGTAAATAAATGACAGGAAAAGCATCTTGCTCCAAGGCAAGCCAGATCAGCTAAACCTGGGCTTCAGCCATACATTTAGTCCTGCTCTGAAAAACAACTTGATGCCAACTAAGAGCAGGAGAACAGTTAGACCATGTCTACTATAGAGTATTTTGATGTCGAATAATTAAAATAAAAAAAAATTAGCTTATGAAAAAAGTACATACCAGAAGACTGAGTAACACACTGGACTTTGTCATTGAATGGAGGAAGCTACAAAGAGAGAAAAAATATCAGTTGGGATAAAGACCCAGTAACCACAAAAGTAATACTTAAAATGGGCATGTTTGATATCATAAGACCATTTTAAAATGTAGAATTACCATTTACCAGATATATGCAATTTGGCTCAATGGTCAGTTTCAGTAATCCTGAAGCCTTGATTTCTGACTATTAGAGCTGTATTAAGCAAATATATTTCAATTATATTTTTACAGAAACCTTGTTGTTTCCACTGAGAGGCCAAAACAACTACTCAAAAAATTTAATTCTCTTTCTTTAATTCTAATAATGACTTATTAATGGAATAATGACGGCTACTGCTTTTTCTGGACCAATCTGCTTACCTCAACATAACATCGTGGAGTCACAAAAAACTGATTGATCTCATCAGGGCTGAATTCCCCAAAGATGTACTGTGGGAACAAAATCAATATAACCATTAACTGAAAAGGAAAGACAATGGAATAAAATACACCATAAAATAAAATAAAACAGTTTAAAACAATGAAGAATTTTCAGATTATTTGTCAGTATGAAACATAAAATCAAGGGGGAAAAAATTTGAGCAGTGTTCACTGTAGACAGGTCATTCAACCTCGTAACTCAAATGCATTCAAAAGGTGCCATCATTTCAAAATCTAGGTATTAGGACACATACAGCAGTCCTTCATCACCCATTCAATATACAATGCTAACTTGTGCAAACTGATGAGTCATGCAGTGTTATACATAAACCATGAGCACAAACAGCTCTGAATCCTGGCCTGTTTTATCTAGGTGAAGTAGGTTTGTCAGTTTGTTAAAGGTTAACACAAAGCATTCTTTTGAATGCTGCTTGTTAACCGTTAGGCATCATAAAAAGCATTGTTGTACTCAAAACAAACCAAAGCAGGCCTCTGTTGTAACTTCACAGGCAGCTTTTAACATGTGTCTGCTTTAAGATGACACACAAGATTACTGGGATTTGAATTAAACATATTTTACTTCACTTTTCCACCTATACCACCCCTTATATAATAGTATTTTCACTTTACCTTTTACTGTAGCTGAGTTAAGTTTTTTAAGTAGCTGAGTTCTGCTTTAACATACACAGTGAAACAGAGAGCGAAGGAGAGAAACCATCACTGACAGCAAAATGGACGAGAAACCTCTCAGTAGGGATGGGAACTGATAAGAATTTAGCCATTCCGATTCCATTATCGATATCACTTATAAATTGTCATTCCATTCTCGCTGGCTCCATTTTGTGAATCACTACAATTGCTATTTTTCTCCTATGACACACAAACTGAAAACAGCCGACTGTAGTGCGAGTGCAAAGATAGATAAATGGGATTGGCAGGCCAGCAGACTAAGAGTTCCAAGGAGACTGAATACTGGGAAACAGTTATCTACAAGAACCGGTTCTTGATTCCCATCCCTACCTCTCAGACTGACCGACAGACCTTGTTAAAATCAATAAGTTGCCTCACATGTGTTTACCAAATTAACACTTCCAATGAGGTAGGTCCCATCAGTTCAAGACACTACTTGCCATTAAACATTCATTAGTCAAGTGCACACATATGAGGAGGTGGCACTAACGTAAATTCTATGATCATCTTTGAATTGTTTTTGATGTTGATGTTTCAGGTATCAAAAAAGTATGTTAATTTTATTAGAATTAAAATTAAAAATAGTAAAGCAACCAGCGACACTTAAAGGAGGATGATGCTTCGTCATGCACCCTCCGATGATGAAGTTTAGTCAGACTGTATAAAAACCGACACTATTTGTCATGTTTTTACTACATTGCTGTTTTCTAATGTTGCCTACAGTGTAATTTATTTATTTTTCACAGTATCGCTGGATGTCATCAACTATAATTGTGCGTATTACCTTGAGAGGAAAAAAAAAAAAACAAAAAACACTGAGCCACCGAAGGGCCCACATGCGCAACTTAAAGGTGAAATGGACTCACTAGCAATGCTGTTAATCCTTTCGGTGCAATAAACAGTGGAACGTGAAAGGGTAGTCACAGAGAAAAGAAACTGCAGCTCAAGCATATATAACTTTTTGCAAACGAGGCCCCACGCGAGGGCCCACAATGCTGAAATGGCACTACAAGCGACAAACAGCCAGCCATGATCCAGCGGCCTCAGGATGGCTAATACAATGACAACAGAAAGAATGTCCCTTTGCTCCTTTCTGCAGGCATGCCACACGTACCACACTAAGCTTCCCTTGCTGATTGTTTGGACTGCGGATTACAACAAATTAGCCATCTCTATGATTTTAGCACAATTTAATGACGACATCACACTAAACAAGACAAAGCCAAGAATAAGTGTTAAGGAGAATAAGTAAGAATAAGAATAGAAAGAGAAGGTGATTTATAGACCTTATTAACTTTCACTATTGATGGCTGACTATCAGCAACAGTGTGGTTCACAAATTTAAAACTATGTCAGTGCTGTGAAATATACAGATATGAACTACGACAATCCTAAAACTGATGTCGCGCAAACAATCTGTTTTATTGTAAGCACAGGCTTGTTTACGTAAACTGATTTGCGGAGTTATTAATGGGAAACTTGGCTGAACATAAAAATGCTGCAGTGCTAGTACAAATAAGGTCAGGCTAGTTTTTCAATGAGTCTCCCGAGCATGCCTGTGCCTGTAGTGCGATGTAGTAAAAGGGTGGCAATAACTACTAAACCATACATT
>VUQR01009082.1:4814-15650 GCA_015108515.1 Hemichromis elongatus | reverse complement strand
GCCAGTTTATTGTAAAAAAAAAAAAAAAAACACCAACAGAAGAATAGATTCATTGTTGCATGTGTATAGATGAATACACTACATTAAAAAAAAAACACAGTTTTATTGTACGTTACTCCAGACACTAACAAACATTTCAGATATTGCCCAGACATGTAGGGTCTAATACCACTGCTCTACTTGTACAAGCAGATACTATTTATTTTGTATTTTGTGTTGATGAATACACTCAGACACAACCACCTAATGATATAAGCATTTAAACAAATGATAAGTCAAGCTGTAAATGTACAGTTTCATAGCTAAAATAAATGTTTAGCAAAGCCACATTTTGAAAAATGAAAAATCTGGATTTAAAATTGACCGTCGTTTCTTTCAAGATTGCCTCCTCGTGCACCTTCCAACACTCATCGTCAACGTCACCAAATCTGTGCTAAATACAAACACCAACTTCTGTATATGGCTGCTCTGAGTGTTGAGGATAATCATTGGTGATTATAGCTGGGACTCTAACTATGAGCAATTTAGTCTTCCATGGAAAAACAATAAAATGAACAATATAAATAAACGTTTATATGTTACAGCTGTTTGACTACATATGACAGCAGGTCATTTCATTTAGGCATGTAGACATATTCAAGAAGACCTGTTGAAGTTCAAACAGAGAATCAGGCAGTAGATATGCAACTAGAGCGTGTGTGTGTAAAAGAATATATGCAGTAAAAGTAAATGCAAGAAAACAAAATCAAGAGCATAGTCCGAGCAGCTTTCTCTGTTTTTCCTTGACGTTCCATGTTTAAGTGACACAACTTTGGAAGCTCAAATTAAGAATTAGTGGAGCTTTAGTTACATAGCTGTGTTTAGTATTTGCATTCAGTTATGTTTGTTTTTGGCGACTTTATTTGCTGACAATGAAAAAATCCTGTGGATTTGCTTTTGTTTGAAGTTAGTTGCTTAAAGTTGGCCATGCAACCTGACTTATTTTTCGATTATTATATCAAATAAATGTTCCTTCCACTCATCTCACTCTGGAGTCAGATGCCTCTTGTCATGCAGGGCAGCTGCTTTGTCTCAGCAGGGGCTCTGCAATTTAAAAAGTTACAAAGTTTGCCACTCATACTTATAAGCAGGGGAGGTCTGGATTGAGTTCCTTAATTATAACTATTTGAAGTGCCTCTGTAGATTTGGTAATCCCAAGAATGTGCCCATCTGTGTGTATACACACATTCATATGTATGTATGTGAGCTTACACTGATTACAGCAGCGAGCACATGAACACATATTCCTACACTTTAGTACATATCTGCTTAAGCTACCCATACACGCAGCAGGGTGTTGGAGAGTCACGTGGCATAGAGCTGCACAGCATGACTATACGTAGATGAAGACAACATACCCACCCCCACATCTTCTGACACCAATCCTCCCCATTAACAAGATGCAAAAAGTGAAGAGAGCTCCATGAAAGATTTACTAGTGATCCGAGGTGGTCTCCATCAGAAGCTGAGCTGAGGCCAGTTGTTGGAGGCGAACGAGAGGGAGGGAATTCCAGGGAGAATCCCTGAGTGTCTGAAGTGTGATTTTGTATTCAGAGAAGAGATTTAGTATTCCACTGCTCAGCAGCGAGCGGTCTCATGGATGCTTTCACCCACTGTCACGCCCTGGATCGTGCAGATTCTATCTCAATTGAGTTTGACGGCTGATGGAAGGAGACACTTGCCTGCACCTTAACACCAGCCAAATTTAAATTCCAGGTCGGCTAAAAGAAATGAAAAAGATCATAACAGAGAGGTCAACTCTAAGTCATGTGGAGGCATATAGTTGGTAATTTCTCAGATGAACCCCATAGAGAAATCAAACTATCTCAGTCCAAGGCTTTAGGTTATATGGATCATTTAATTTAATAAACAGCTAGAATTTGCAACTTTGACAGCGAAGGGGCTCCTCGTTATTTACTGACCTCGGCTGCCCCTGTGTCTCTTATTGGACCGTTTACAAAGCAAATGCAATTAAGTAATGTAATGAAGGCTGGCCCTCATCTTCTTTTTCTCTCATCCAGCTGGCATCAACCTTCTTTGTGTTTACAAAACTTCACAGCACACATGCGAGGACGCCCTTCACTACTGGCATTGCTCCACTATTGGTTTGAAAGGTTTTGTTTTAATAAATTCAATCTGATTCAAGTACATCTCTTGTGACCGGCCACTTCTGTTGAACCAGTTTGCACGTTTTTTTTACACAAAGATATGGGCATGAAAATCGGATAAACTAAACAAAAAGTCCTCCATCTGCAAACTTTTATCCCCACTGCTGCAGCGAGCACCAAATCGTCCCTCCTGCAGCGTTTGAAAACGTGAGTGCATCAGAGAGTCGTGTTGCTTTTGACTATCCTACCAGGAAAGCAGACATCAGAGCTGGCTCTGTCACCAATTATATAATTAGCTTGGACAGCCTTGCAACCAAATCTGCAGTACACAGACTTGTGTCCAAATAGAAGCTACACAGAGTTTCTCTTCTTATAAATTCAATTGGAAAACTTGTACCCGGCGAATGGAAAGAGTGAAAGGGAAAACGGGGGGGGGGATCGAAATGCACCAGCCATGTTTGCGCTACAAGCCACGACATTCGTGCATCAGGTGCATCTTAGCATAAAGTTTAGTCGCGGCGCGGCGTGTAATCTAGCGATTAGGAGGCACCTGAGGAATTTGAGTTGCAGGCCAAGGTGGGACGGTTCCTGCCTCGTGAGCACACAGCGTGCGCGCTCCTGTCTCCATATCACTGACACTTCAATTAATTCTGCTGCTCCACGAGACAGACGCGCACTAAGGAGCCCACGGGAGCATCGACAAAAGCTCAGAATATGCGCGCAGATGACCACAAAATGACACCGAGCGTTCGCTGTAGTATTTAGCTCGCGTGGATCCAAGAATTGATTCCGTGAGTAAGCTTAGTCGCGAAGCGAAGTGACTTAACAAGCGCAACAGCCCGTTTGTTTTGCACCCCGCAGTTTGTGGCCAGGGACCCACGCTGGAAAATGAGGCTGGGAAGCATCATTTTATTCGTCGCTTTCTGCTCCTTCACCGCTTATTACGTTTACGAGCCCATTCCTGAGGAGATAGAAGAGAGATGGAAACTCATGCTGACCAACTCTTTCTTTAGAAGTCTCAGTCATCTGGTAAGGAAAATAAAAAATAACAGAACTATTCCTGTCGTCGATCTTAATAATCTGCTGTGCTGTTACTGAAATAAAATCCCAAAGAGTGTAGGCTCTTCAGTATTGTGCATGTATGAACACACCTTTCTGATCACTTTAATGTACTGAATGTATGTTATGTAGCCATAAGCTGAGAAACGGTAGGTAAACTGCCTTTGTTCTCCGAGCAGCTAAGGTGGCAGGTTAAACGTTTGTTTTTTTGCTGATGTAGATGCACATGCTGGTTACACCAGATTATGTCAGATGCTAATCCATGTTTTGTATAGTCCTGCTCACCTGTTCTAATAATAGAACCTATCAAGGGAACCCGTCTGCGTTTATGACGGATAAGACGCCCGTGGTTTACTGTAGCCCATTGTGCTACGGCTAATAAAGCTTTTTTTATTGTCTTCAAATGCGGTTTGAATAGATTAGTGTTACATCATATCATCAGTAGGCTAAGTGTAGTTTTAATATAATGGTTAGTGGATATATTTTGCAACACCTTTCTTTCTTATTAACATCCTGAGTATTAAATAAGTCTCAGTGTTGCGCTTATTTTTTTAATATTGATTATTATGCAGTTAGAAAAAAGGTGCAGACTACTACCTCGAACCTCACAGGGCATTCTGTTATTAAACTAAGGATAATGGTATCTCATTTTCCCTTTTAGCATAAAAACATGACATTTAAAAAAATATTTTGAAGATGCAGGATTTTGCACTAAAATCCTAAATTTTTATTTAATCTCTTCTAATATTAAAATGTGTAGCACACATCAGTTTGGTCTTTGAAATGCAAAGAAAGGGAACCCCTCTAGTTCCCCCCCTTTTTTTAAATTTTTTTTAATTTTTTTAATTGTAAAACTACAGCCTGACATGAGCTTCTGATGGTACTGGGCCTAGATGACTCTGATTAGTTTATTGTGGGCACATCAGCTGATTACCCTGAAGCCAGCTTTCCACTGCTTCAACAAGCAGACATAATGGAGTACCAGTCATGCTTTTACTGCATTTAGGTGTGACTTCTTTCAACAGTTAACTTTAGGGGACTTGACATTTTGCCAGACGGCGTTCTTGTGACTCCTTGTTTCCCTCTCTTCCTCATTATCATGGTCACAAGTTTAGCATATTTGACCTTTTTCTGTTTTGAATATTATGGATGTTGGTCCGGCATGTTGTGTACATAGGATTGACAGGCTTACACTAATGTTGTCACTTGTACAAAAGGTAATAGAGATGGCTCGCGTTTCACAAACACTAACAAATTATGTGATATGTTTTTCTCTATACCTTACATTTGTCTTTCTCCAATTCCAGGCAGACATAAGTGAATTACTGGGCCTAAAGGACTACATGGGGGTAATGTACTTCATTACTCTTTTAGAAAAGATAGCACCTGTTTCTGATGAGCATGTCAAGGTGACAGAAGAGAAGTTTGATGGAGTAGAAGTGGTGTTATATCAGCCAAAGCACTGGGGTGGTGACACAGACCTCAGGAGAGCGATCATATACCTGCATGGTGGAGGATGGTGTCTGGGGAGTTCCCGTAAGTAGCTGGGCTGGGCCCTGTTCTCCTTTATCGCACTGTGAATAATGTCTCTGTGGCTTTTAAAGAAAAATTGAAAGATGAACACATGGTGTGTTCAGCTCAGAATATTACCATTGTTGTTCAAGAGAGTACTGGTAATATTCTCCGATTGATTGATTGCGGTTCATGACATTACAGCTTCATATCGACTCCCAGTGACTGGTACTGTGTCAGGATCATAAATAATACACAAACTGTGAAACACAAGTCACAAAGCTTTCAGTTTCCTGAGGAAATAACATGCCTTCTGCTGGAGCAGTGGGGACCTCGGGGGGTGGTTACCCTTGCTAATCCAACGACGTGACATGCAGTTTGACACATCTCACGCTGCTCTTGCAATCTGTTAAAGGCCTGTCACAATTACAGTAACATGTAAGGAGGTATTGCTAAGGTGAATGCCAGGTTCATCTCTGTTACTGTAGTGTTAAAGTTACGAAATTTAATGTGATGTATTGTATTACTGAAGCCTTTTTAAATTCTACCATCTACTCAGGAATGAGTCCGTATGATCTCCTGGCCAGAAAACTTGTCACTGAGCTCGATGCTGTGGTTCTTTCAGTGGAGTAAGTATTTCATATTTTGTAGTCATGTATATTTCAGTGAAAAAAGAGGTATTGCTGAAGCAGCATGTTTTTTTTTTTTTTATGTCATTATTTAAATTTCCTTTTTTGGTTGTAGTATTAATAGGTCTCCTCCTCTTCCCCCGACTTTTCCCCCCGTTGCTCACACACAATTTTCTTTTGTCACATCCCCGTCTTCTCTCATTAGTCACAGGCTAGATTGAAGTGATGATGCTGTTAAGCTCGCCATTTTTCTTTTTGTTTGGGACTCTGTAAGCCTTTTCCCCATCATAGCACATCCACTGTTATTCTTTGGCACATCCGCCTCCTGGTCTGTGTGTCAGTACTTGAACTGTTGTTTGCTAATAGTAACATTATCTGTGAAATTATTTGTTTTTCACCTTTTAAACAACTTTTTGAGATATTGATATTTGTACCTCTTAAAATGTACATTTTGATAGTGATGAAACCAACCCACTGTGCAGCCAAGTAGACAGCCTACACACCCCCAAACCCATACGCTATTTCCTTATCTGGCTCATCTGAATTCCTTTCTGCTGTTTGCCAGTGGTTCAATGTGTAATTGAAGCATTAGTGAGTCTCAGGGTCAGCCATGCGTAACATTTGGCAAATAGATTAAAATACTTGTAGAGATGACACCGACACTGCAAAGGTCAGAGCAAAACAAAACTGTGTATTGTGTAAACCATATTTCAGCAGCGTAGAAGCAATTTGCAGCAGCTGTAGTTGTGAAGTGATTGTTTGATTCTGAACATGTGCTATTTATAGCATGCTGTGCACACTTATGCAACCAGATATTTATTATTATTTTTCCTTTTAACCGGGCTTAAGTTTTACATTACATAAAACAAATAATTGTAAAGACATTTAATATCCGTTGTACATTAAGTAAGTTAAAGTTCAAGTTAATAACTAAATGGCAGAAAGTTCTTTTCATTTGTATATCCTTTTTATACTCTCTCTCTCTTTATTGCCTGTTCAGTTTGAAAGATGTCTGTTTGTCCTTGTCTTAAAAAAATGATTAGATTCCCCCCCCCCTGCGCTTTGTTTGCTGAAATATTGTCTGTAAACATGACTTAAATCCTTAAATCTGCTCAGGTATCGCCTTGCTCCAGCGCACCACTTCCCTATCCCCTATGAGGATGTTTACCGTGTGGTCAAACACTTCCTCCAGAAGGGGGTGCTGGCCCAGTACTATGTGCACCCTGGACGCATTGCTGTGTCTGGGGATAGCGCTGGGGGGAACCTGGCAGCTGCAGTCACCCAACAGGTACTGTTTTTTTGTTTTGTTTTTTTCTTTTGTTTGTAAAGTCGAATCAGTTTTCCTGTTCATGAGGTGGCAGAAGAATAGGTTATTGTGTGTCTGTGTGATAAATAGTTTTCTATTACCCTGAAACAGAAGACTGTTCTTTTCTTGGACATTTGGATGGAAACTTTAAGTAGGAGGAAACTTTAAGTATTGGTATCTTTATATTCAATTCAATTTTTCAATTCAATATTGTTTATATGGTACCAAAACAACAAGAGTTGCCCCAAGGAGCGTTTTCTATTGTAAGGTAAATTCAGTAATGCAAAGAAAACAGAGAAAAATCCAACAATCATATAATCCCCCTATGAGCAAGTGCTTTGGCGACAGTGGGGAGAAAGAAACCTCGAGCACAAAGGAGCCATATAACAACAACCTAAATCTGAACACAGCCAAGACGAAGGAGAAGAACAAAGCGATCTGAGCACTCCGCCCTCTACATTGATGAGGGGGGGGGGGACGAAACGGTAGAGAGCTTTATGTTCCTTGGGGTCCATATCTTGGCTGACCTTACCTGGTCCACAAATATTTTCACCAGGTAGGAAAAGCACAACAAAGGCTGTACTTTCTCAGGAAGTTGCGTCAGGCCCAATAACCCCCAAAACTGCTAATTAACTTCTGTCGCTCCACTATTGAGAGCTTTCTGACCTACTGCTGTACACTCTGGTTCAACTGCTGTACTGTGGAGGACAAGAGAAAACTGCAGCGGGTGGTACTTTGCACCTTATATTGCACTGCATTTGCTTCTTGTATTGCAACTGCTCCTTTATATGGCATATAGAACTTGCACATATCTGTGTAGATACTCACGTTATTACATATGTTTCATGTATAGGTACCTCTTTAACTTTAAGCCATTTTTTTTGTTTCTCTTTATTCTCTCTATTCTAAAGATGCTAAACTGTCTTCCATTGTTCTTGTAACAATAAAGATCTATTCTATATAAGGTTTATGGAAGTTTCTGAAAGATGAAAAAAGATATTTTAGCAGCATGTTGGGTACTCTAAAACAAAAATGTCTTAGCAATATGGTATTTAATGTTGCCATGCTACTCTAGGTTAAGGAATTGTGAATCAATTCTTAGACACTTTATTTCAACTTTCGTACAGTTCACATACCGTACAAATACCAAGAATGTTTTATTGTTTTTAGGAAAAAAAGACCAAGGAACCATCGTTCTTGAAAACAGCTAAAATACACCCATCGTACGGCCTGTATCCTGTATATTATTTGGCCTTTAAAAATAATTGAAGTGGTTAACTGATACATAAGAACTGTTACATCTAATGTGTCCGCTGCAAAGCGGTGTCTTTTGGGCGGCTGTAGTGGCTCAATAACCAGTTACTTTAAGTTGCCACTCAAACTATCTCCGGGCAAGATGCTGAACCCTAAGAGTGTATGAGAAGGTGCTTAAGTATAGAAAAAGCACTGCGTGGGAAACTGTGTGTATTAGCAAAAATGGCTCTCAGACATTTAAATAACACAGGTTCTCTTTCTTTGTATTTCTATTCATGATTTTTGGGGTGGACATGAAGGCTGGTCAAGGGTATTTGTTTTGTTTACAGCTGTATTAGTCCAACATTCTTGCTACTTCTGCTTTTTGAGTTCGTAGGTATTACAACACTGAAGTTAACAAGTCATTACACTTGAAGCCCAACAGGAAGTACTGAAGTGAACGTAGTCCACAACAATGACACACACATTTGATCTGATGATTGAGTGTGTGGTTTTTCAAAACTTCTTGGTCAACTTGCACTTAAATTCCTCTCTCGTTCTCTGTTTCTCTCTAAACAGTTACGAAAGGAGCCTAGTCAACAGATTCAGTTAAAGGCCCAAGCACTCATCTACCCTGTGCTGCAGGCTCTGGACCTAAACACGCCTTCATATCAGCAGAATCAGTACATGCCCATTCTGCCCCGCACTCTTATGGTGCGTTTCTGGAGTGAATACTTCACCAGCGACAAAGCTTTCTTTAGAGCAATGATGGCCAACACCCACAACAACCCAGAGTCTTCAAGCCTGCTGAAGTTTGTCAACTGGAGTGCTTTTCTGCCAGAAACGTATCATAGAAAATACAACTACAGCGCTCCCGCAGTTACCGAGGGAGTAGCTGCAGCGGATGGACCATCCCGATCTCTCGCTGATCCGAGGGCATCGCCCCTGCTTGTTCCAGATGCAGCTTTACGCTCTTTGCCCAAGGCTTACATTCTGACGTGCGAGTACGATGTTCTCCGAGACGATGGGATCATGTATGCCACACGGCTCCGCGCTGCTGGCGTTGAGGTGACGCATGAACACTATGACACAGGATTTCACGGAGCATTGATGTTCACTGTGTGGCCAACTGACTTCCTGATTGCACGTCGCATGACAGACAACTATATTAAATGGCTCAAGGAAAATTTGTAAAAGTCTGAGGATCATTAGTAGTTATTCCAGTATTTCCTCACAATGCAAGAATGTTTTGATTGGGTGTAGACTTTTTTTTTTTTTTTCCCTTTTTTTGTGGTGTCTTTTCTTCTGTGGTCCTGCTGTTTTTGTGTGTATTTATTGAGAAACTTGTACATTTTATTGCAATGGATAGGAGTAGGAAACAAGATTTTGAGAGAATAGAACATTTTCCAAATAAGGTGGCTCGAATGCAGCACAACACATGACGGCATCACAAAAGTATAATAACAGTGTTGTGTTTGGCTCAACAGGAAAATATATGAGGGTAAAAATATCTGGGGACTTTTTTTTTTGGCCTGTTATAGTTCTCTTCATTGTTTTCCATCCACAGCACCTCATATCTAGTCTGATCTTATGGCATTCGTTAGTAATGCATACCACTGTGAAATCTGAAATATTCCAATAGAGGTTTAAAGAATCCAGTGTAAGTTTTGGCACAGCAGAAAAGGATTTTCACAACAGTCTGTTTAGCCAAAGTTAACAAAGCTGCACGTTGCTGAAGCCTGAGGTGATCAAATAACACTGACTTGCATAATTGCAACACATTTAAAACAAAAAAGAACTGCTCCTTTTGTTGTGTCTCCCTTACATGTAAATGGTGCACATAGAGATGCTTATGGTAATACCCTTTAATCAAAACTGCAGAATGAATGGCATTTTAATCTAATAAAAGAAAAAAAACAACTTCAAGTCCTCATCAGAAACCCGTCTACTTGCATTGTGCTTTACAATATCTTCATTTCAAGGCTACAGGCAGTGAAATAAGATAATCCACATTCCATGAAGAATATTGATATTTGCATAAAAGAGCATGCTGCGAAGAAAAGCTTCACCATATAAATAAACAAACTTTTGTTATAAAGCTTAGCTGAGTGTAGCATACACTGAAGCAAATATGGCAAAAAGAGAGGAAAAATATCTGGAGCCTTAACTTTAACATATTCTTACAAGTCTCACTTCCTATAATACGAGCTGATAATTTTTTATGGTAGTGCATTATGTAAATAATCTGCTTTACATTTGGAAAACCAGAAGGTGATCTCATTTGGGAACATGAATAATAGTGAAGTCATTGATATAAGTCGGCATATCAGGAATGTAACGCATGTAGAGTTGTTTTTGCTTCATACGCAATAAGCAATGGTTCAAAGGCTACGGTACTTAGTTGAAGACAAGACCATTTGCCAATTTGGTGAACAGTGTGTAGGTGCAATTAACGAATTGGTTATTTGGCTTTCTATGCACGTCTGATTGCGTATTTCTGAATGTTGTTTGTGTTTGACTTTTGTTTATATCTCTAACATACAAAGACGTTGAGTTGCTTTTTCTTTTAGCAATGGTGAGGTGACTTTAAACCGTTCACTCGTCATTTATATTTCCTCTCTCTTGAGTGACATCACCTCTGTGACTTCTGTACATATGAGAGATATCTAAATAACACAAGCTCTGGTTAACACTATGCCTTTCTGCTCTGCTAGTTTTGAAATGTCTATGAAACTGGGCACATATGTCTTCATTGATTTGCAGCTTTTTTTTAAACCAAGACTGTATATAGTCACAAAGTAAGTAGCATTTCAAGTTAACAGGAAGTTAGCTCATTTCCTCAAACAGCTCTACTTGCTCAGTTGTAAATATAACAGTTTCTATTATTTGTCCTGGGGTTTCTCTGTTAGGTGCATCTTTTTTTTTTTTTTTTTTAAATTTTTTTGACATT
>VUQR01009074.1:57239-76492 GCA_015108515.1 Hemichromis elongatus | reverse complement strand
TGCCCTACCTCCTCCCTGATTGGAGGATAACTGCACTGCCAACTTTCATGGACAATTACACTTTATTTATAAATCGTATTTCTGTTATACTTCAATGCAACCAACACCCCTACCTCTTTAAACTGTATTTATTATAACATTATTCAGTATTGTTCCAACTGCACCCCCCACTCAATGTGCAATATCACCCCCCACACACACACACACACACACTCAATGTGCAATATCACTGATCACACTGCACCTCTCAATGCACCTGCTAGTTAGATGGCATGTATGTGTATGTATATAGATGTAAGCGTGTATGTGGAAATATGTGTGTGTATGCATGTATGGATGCAAATATGTATATATACATATATGTATGTATGTGCGTGTGTGTTTTTCAGGTGTATGTATAACTCGTACATATCTTTCTTGTGTATATGTAAATTTGTCTGTTATTGTGTAAATACTTACGCTATTGTGTACTCCACACACATGGAGAGATGCCAAACTGCCTTTCACTGTTCGTGTAACAGCGACAATAAAAAGCTATTCTATTCTATTCTATTCTATTCTATTCTGATTCAGTAGCTTGTAGAACCGCCTCTAGCTGCAATAACCTGAAGTCATTATTTTCTATATGACTTTATCAGTCTGTCACATCGTTGTGGAGGAAATTTTGACCCACTTTTCTTCAAAATGTTGCTTCAGTTCGTTTAGGTTTGCAGGAATTTATTGCACATCTCTCTTGAGGTCCCACCTTGAATCTTTTAACTCCACTCTGTTGTAGATTTCCTGCTGTGATTGGGAACATTATCCTGTGCCAAACTTATACTATACAAATACTATAAATGAGTTCATGAATTCAATAACTGTAAGAGACCCACATCCTGTGGCTGCCAAACAAGCCCAAATCATCACCCCACCACCACTGTGTTTGACAGTTGGTATCAGATGTTTGTGCTGATATGCTCTGTCTGGTATTTGCCAAATGTGCATCACCACTTTGGTCTCATCTGTCCGAAGGACACTGGTCCAGAAGTTTTACGTTTGCTGTCATGTTCTTATTAGAGAGCAGAGGCTTCCTTCTGGTAACTCTTCCAAACAAGTCATAGTGTTCACTTGTTTTTTGTTTTTTTTCCCCAACTATATCATGAACATTTAACATTTAACATGCTAAGTGAGGCGTCAAGAGTCTGAGATATAACTCCAGGGTTTTCGGTAAATACACACTCTGACCTTGGAGACATTTTTGTTGGGACAACTTTGGAGACTATGCTCCAGACCTGTAAACTGTGAAAAAAGCGTCTGCTTTTATAGAGGTACTCACACTTGCTAATGATAAACTCATGCAGAGCACTGAATTAGCAGCAACATGGCTGCTATGTACCCTCTTAATACTTATGGAAGCAGCATTAGTGGACTATTTATAACAGGACTGCACAGAGTTCTGTGAAAACGTTATTTTTCACATGACTGTATAATGCATATACATGCAAATACATGAATACACAAACATTTCCTGCACACACACACACACACACACGCACACAGAGAGGAAAGAGACACGGAGCTGTGACAGATTTATTCCTCCTAAAACCACGTCAGTCATAAGACTAATAACCAGCCAGTCTCGGCATTAAAGTTTTGCTTTTCTTAACCTGCTGGAGAGTGCTGATTAATTTAGCTGGCAGAGCAAATATTTAACACAAAACATCTGTTTACCCAGGATAACTCCATGTAAAAAATGTTAACATTCGCTGACATGTTAACACTTGTTTGTATTCTCATGAGTGGGTTGTGTGTGTTTGAACAACAGAGGGGGTGGTGTGTGATACAGCTAGAGATAGTCTGTTGATAACTGCTGTCTGGTGTTGCAAACCGCACAAGGCTGTGAAACCACTGCTGAGGTCTGAATAATGAGGAACTCTAACTGTCGAGCTCAGCCCCCCATCACACACACACACACACACAAACACACACACACACACATTTAACACCCTAAAACCTTTACCAGTATCGAATATGAAGCCTTGCATCGGTTTTAGGTGGAATCCCATGCAGCAACATGTAAATGTATTAAAATAGCGCGACATGAAGCTCTTGACAGCTGCTTTATAAAGTTTTATGACTAATTTAGAGAGATGATCTGAAGTGTTGGACAAGTGTGCAGCGTGATTGCATCATCCAACTCGTCCACCCCTTTCTACATCAACCACAGACACCTGATTAATGCTATACTCACACACACACACACACACACACACACACAATTCTTACACACATACTCACACACACTGCCTGCATGCATGCCAGCACACTAAAGCACATGACTCACATGCTCCAACCTATTATTAAAACTGAATACGTGATGGGCATGTGGTGAAAGAGAAGGCAAAAGAGCGCCAAGGAAGAGGAGAAGAAGAAGAAGAAGGAGGATGTGGAGGTCATTGGGTTCCTTGGCTGCACTTACTGGTCACACCGCAGAATCACGTCTAGCTTCTCCTCTCTCCTCCTCCTCCTCTCTCCATCTCTTCCCAACAGGCATGTAGCCTCACCACACACTAACTGTCTGAGTCAGAGAACGGGCTGCTTATGAAATCCAGGTTTGCCACAACGCGGCCCCTCACTCGGTTAGATAAAGAAGACATAAGACTTTTTGGTGCTCTCAACACCAGCTCACTAGTGGTGCAAAAGGTAATGTGCAAGATCTGGCGCATCTGTGCTTGTGTGCATGCCTCCATGTTTGCGGCCTTCTTGTTGATACACGGACCATTTCATTTTGATGGTTGAGCATGGTGACAACAAGTCAGTTGAACATGAAAGTGTTCAGCAGATGTTCAAAAGTCGTACAAGCTGACGTATATCACAAAAAGAAATGTGGCGGCACATACCGTCTCACACGTTGAGCCAGGATTTGAGGGTATTGAGAGAGAAAAAATAGCAGCCTTGTGTTTCGAATATTTTGCGCAGAGACATGCAAGTAGCGAGGAGATATCAAAGGACATAATCCAAAGCTTGGAGGGAACTTGGTGCTGCTTTTTACAAATAAAATAAACCAACCACACAATTAGAGTGAAGCTTTCGGGGGTTTGCTTTCAGTTAAATAAACACAGAAGAGTAACAGAGCAGTGCAGCGGGAATAATGACACACAATTAGTTCCTTCAGAGTTTACATGTTGGTCCAGTAAAAAGTTTCCCATCGCTTCTCAACATTTTCACATTTTCCACTAGAGAACAAAACTCAAATCCTGAAAATCACAGTTGTCATTGTTTGCAAATGGAACGGAGCACAACAAATAAAAAATAATCCCAGTCACATTAAAAAATAGTGCCAAAAAAGCTGCAGTGCTCAGTTTCATCTCTTATGAAGTGCACAGGGCCACAAGTCTGTTTAAGGTTAACCAACGTGTCTTCTATAGTTAAGAGCTTGTACTGAGAAATGACGTACTAAACACAGCACACTGCATTATACAATGGTTCAGTGTTACTAAACTGTACTTTCATGCTCTACAGCAGAGGTTCTTGCACTTTGTGTAACCAGAGATGGCTCACATGTGTCTTCACATGTGAGCATGCTTGGTTTAGCCCAGGACACCGTTGCAAACCCAGAGGTCCTGTTAGCTCAAACACGTTCTAGGAACCCATCGGCTAGTCAGCAGACTTAGCCTATGTAGGGAGGGCGTCTTCTGGTAGCCAGCAGAACTCCCTGTTCCATTCAGCAGTTATTTTCTTTTTCTGACAAAGATAAAGACACAGATTTAAAACAAAACAAAACAAAACAAAAAAAACCCTAAACCCTACTCGAGTAATAGCCATGGTTGTAATGCTTGCATTTATGGCAAACTGTGGATATTCATATACAGATATCTTTAGCTCAGTGATAACACGGGGCTGGGGGTCGGACATTCTGCCTGTGTGAATGATTTCCATGTGTAGTCAAGGACTTTTATATATTAGAGTAAAATTCTACAATTTAAAGCAAATCATTTTCTGGACCTCTTGCCCCTCGGGCGTCTCCCGAGTCCACTTTGAGAACCCCCATCTCTAAAGGATAAGAGAAATATTTGAAGTAACTGTGAAATTAGACAAAATTTTCTGCATGAATTTACTGTCCTAAGGGGAAGCAACTGCAGTCACTTCCAGATTACTGAATGAAACGATTCCCCAGAACTCAAGACAGGAAAAGTTACTGATATGAGGTTGCCTTGGGCTAATGAATAGAAATACAGCTCAGGGTGCTGCAATCAAGCACAAACTACAGTAACAGTAGGCACTCTTACCGTATAACTGCTAGCATCTCTTAAAGAAGGGTCATCAGTCAAAAGCAAAGAAAGAAAAATTATTATTTGACATCGAGGAGTACACAGACAGCCGGCTGCAACAAAAAGACAGTCAGAGGTTAAAATAAGCAATCGGGGGTATGATAAACCTGCTAAACATGTCGTGTATGTAGGCTGTTGTCAAGTGCTGCTAAACATTCTGTATTTGCAACATCTCCTTCCCCTGTTATTTATGTAATATAGCCATAAGGGCAAATAGATGGATAGAAATATGAATTATGCCATGAAGACCACAATCATTCCAATAGAAGCATCGTGTTAGCATAGGCTATGAAGTCGCACCCAGCAGGTGTCCTAACAGATCAGCTGGCATTTGTATAGGACACACCATCTGCAAGCTGGTGATACACGCCTATTTTTAATTTAATTAATTGATAAGTTAGCCTTCATCTGCTGACACCAATGCCATCTCTCTTCTGCCCTTTTTTGTGAAGTTTCTTTTACCACCTCTGTTTTTTTCACTGCATGCACACAGAAAGTGCAGAAAGGTCCCAAACAGAGCCATCCCACAAAATATAAATTACTGCACATCAAAATAACACTTTCACTCTGGCTAGCAGCCGTCCTGACTAAATTGTTATACAGTTTTGAGGTCTCAGAGTTCATGTCCCGGGAATATATTCCATAATAAAATTAGCAAAGCCTCTCTTTTCACAACAAACCACTTCCTAGTTGGAAAAAAAAAAAAAGATTACGTTTCCAACATCATTTTGTCGTTGAGATGCAGCCACAATTGGCAGAAACAGCCTGATGTGCTTCTTCTAGCCTGACAGTTTTTACCGACTGAAGGATACTTTGGATAACAAGGACTGACTACCACCACCAAGCCACATTTAAACTACATCCAGCCCAACTGAATACATGCACGTACATGCTTTTTTTTTCCATATAAGAAAGCAAGAAAACAAGCATCCTCTATTGCTGTCTTGCGGCCAGTAACTTTCCTTCAGGGCACCCATGGGAGCCATACATTTTCACTTATGGCACGCTGACTCTGGATTTTATGAGATGAATTGTTTTGGGATTCTGTGAGAAGAGAAAGAATAAAACTTTAACCGTCTGTGGCAAGACAGAGCAAGGAATGAGAGAGAGAGTAAGATGTCTTCACTCACAAAAAAAGATGTCCCAGGCCTTTTCTTCTTAATATAAATAAAGATGTAAAACTGCTATTTAAAAAAAAAGGAAGAAAGCTCTACACTTTAATGTGAGTTTCCTGCTTTTGCAGCACATTTCCATAATGGGACTGGTGGCCTCTTTAAATGCAGCGTCTGCTCGCAGAGAAAAAAACAGTTTTAATCTTCACAGTTTGATGCAATCTTTGCACACTGATCCCATCCAAGATAAAAAAGAAAAAAACAAAATAGGCCAGGATCTTCCTTGAAGTGTGTCAACAAATAGTTGAAGTGTGTCAGTTCTGGGATGCACAGTTAAAAATAAAACAAACTGGCAGAGCTCCTCTTTGCAGTGTGTTTTTTCACAATTTTGAGAATTTCAAACGAGATGCTGCATCGCATTGTTTTCCAATCGTGAGCAGAGGCCTTCTAAGTTGACCTCGGTGACGTGACTGTGCTTCAAGCAGACAATGGATGCACTGCCCCCTGCTGGAGCTGGACGTAAACCTGGAAGATGGAGCGTGAAAGAATCTGTGTGTGTGCTTTAATTAAAGAAAAGAATAATATTTTTCCTGGAAGATTATTTCATCTGCGGAATAACTGCAAATTAAACAATAGAAGCGGCAAGAAACGTGAATAAAAGCTGAATGAAATCACACAGGCATAACAAGGAGAGATGCAAGCTCAATATTCATACATTGTTTTTTAAATGCTGACTGAAAATAGCATGAGAATATGCAAACACCATAACAGAAAATTAGCTTCTGATCACGACATAACGTGTAGAAACTACATATATGGTCCTTTAGAATTTTTGAAATGCTGCATTTGCCAGTCACCTGCTGTGACATGACGAGCAAAAAAAGGCTTAGAATCTGTGCTCTGTGGGAGTCAAACATCTCTCCTCTGGTCGGCTGGCGGAGGTTGTCATACCTATAAGTTATCTATAAAATGCATGGTTTCTTCGTTCTGTGTGATGAAGATGAGGACCTGGTGAACAGTGATGTCCCCTGGTGTTTTCCCTCAAGTGCAATAAAAGCATCGCATGTTGAGCAGTGACCAGTTTGCATGAAATTAATTTCCCTTCATCGACTTCCCTGAGAAGTTTAAACATCATATCAGCTTCTTTGCTGAAAGTAGCTTTGGCTCTACAGTAGACTCGGGTAATTTGACCACCTTAGCAGTAAAAAAAAGACGATATTTGTGGGGTTTGTATGGTGGCCTTGAGAGGTCAAACACACTGCAACTTAAGCAAATACAAATGGATAAATGCTGCAAAGGCAAAATTAAATAAAGTTGTTTTTAAAAACATTTTTTGTGTGTTTTTATGCTTTTGCAGAATTTTTACATTTGCTAGCATTGCAGGTCAAATGCAATGCAACTTGCAGTGCATTTGACCTCTCAGGGCAGACTGTAGATTTGTATCTCTCTGTCTCTTTACTTTTCTAAGTACAAACTAAAGCCACGCATTTGAAGGCCTTGAAATACAAACAAAGTGTACAGTTCCATTTAAAAACACAATCTGACATGCATTGTTAAAGGTACAAATGTAGTGCAGTCACTGGCAATGTCCATTAACCCTTTCTACACCTTGCAGGTGACGCTGTGGTCATTTTTTCCTACGGAGCTGTCCATTTTCAAAGTTCAGGTTGCATTAACTGTGTCATTATCCTCCATTAAAACCACAGCCTCATCTCTGATGGTATCATTCCCCAGTTCCCTCTTGCCCTCCTACTTCCTAAGATACGACTGAATTATTTGTGTGCAGCGCAGTTTATTTATTATCCGATCTTCTTTAAAAATGAGTTTTGCTAATCTCAAATGGATGCTGTTAAAAAAAAAAAAATCGGTTGAATGAAATAAAGCTCTGCTCCTTCTTTCCTTCCACCCTTCTCTCCACCCTAAACAACCTGTAAACTTCTGATTTATTGTTATTTCAGCTGAGCTGAATGAAAGAGTGGCACAGACAGGAAGGGCAGCAAAGAGGGAGGGACCTGACGTAGCCCGAGGCTACAGTCTGCAGACAGTACGTGGACTTTTAAATGGAGTGGGCTGATATGGCATTTAAACACGTCTGTCGCAGCAAACTCCATTTCCTCGTGTGGGCAGGTTTTCGTCTGGAAGGAAATCAAACTCATTTCTGAAGGGCAAACATGGTATGTACTGTGACAAGGATCCCTGCTTATGAAAAAATATACGTACTAATGCAGATGGGTTTAAAAAAAGGTAAATCATTTTCTATATTGTTCACCAAATATCTGGCACATTCCCAGTCATATTTTAACAAAAGTGAGGGCCCTCCTTTTTTCTTTTTACCTTTCCATTTAACAACTACTGCAAAACTGCCTTCTCTCATATTTCTGTCTAAAATACCAGAGAGCCCAAACTATTACTAATGGACTTTGTCAGAAAGTCACAAGCAATGAAGGCGAGAACAAGGCACCCTTCACTAATCGCAGATTCTTGAGCACTGTATACAACATAATCATGTTTTTCAGTTGTTATTTGTTCAGTACCCTCAGACGAGTATCATAAATCAGATGGCACGGAGCTCTCGGTCTGATAGTCACATGATTGCTGTTCAAAAGCAGAGAGTGCGGTAATTGTCCAGATGTTTCATAGATCTGACCCTCTTTTAAACATGATACAGCTGTATACAGCTCTGCTGATTGACTGACTAATTCACCCAACAAAAACCTCCTGGCAATATGTTCGCAATCAAAATGTATAATCTTTTCAACATGGCTAGGAACGATTCTCGGATAAGTGATGTTTTAAGCGATTTCCCATAAGTTTGCGTTTCGCTTAAAGACGAGAAAGATCGGCAGTTAAGTGTTTACTTGACGGTTTACGGCCAGTTTCCTGCAAATGACATTCCACTCAGCCTCAGTGGTAACTTCATGTTAATGTTAATTAGCAAATGTTAAGCCATGCTGATTTGAATTACAGTAATGATGCGTGGACTGCACCAATTAGATTGTCACCACAGATTTTTAAAATAAATGTGATGTATTTTCTAAACAGCCTGTGTTTGAAGAAGGACATACATCAATATATAGATAAATGTTATATTTCAACTCTGTGAGAAAAGGAGCATGCAGCACATATGCATGTGTGGGTTTTTTTTTGTTTTTTTTTTAACCGCAGCACCATGTGTAACACTTGTACTTTATCCTGTTACCCTGCAGTTTCCTGCTTCCCAATGCCCACAGTTTCACACGCTAAGTTCCCACCATCCAGTCCCGTCTTTCCCACTACCACTTTTCCTTCCCGCCATCCAAATGCCCTGTATCCACTTACTGCCCCCTCACACACCTAAATCCCTCTACTCCCCTCTCACCCTTTCAGCCCCTTCTTCCACCACTTCTTTTTTCTCATTCTGTGCAGCTCTCTGTGAAAGAGCACACTTCTTTTTTAACCTGTTTTCCCATCTTTGTTCCTCTCCTCCTGGCGCTCTTCTATCCCACTTCTCCTCTCCCTGACACTGTATCTCCCTTCTGCCCTCCTGTTCAACCATGAAATCCGTGTCCAGCTGAGTTCTGCTGGGAGCCAGTGTTACCAGATGGCATCAGGCAGAACCCAAACATCTGTGTTACCCAACTCGGCCCGAACCAGACTCCGAAGGATACGCAGCTGTATAAACAGCGTGTGTGTAAAAATGCAAGCTATGCGGCCAAGCAAAGGGGTCCTCACCAGGTCGCTATGAAAAGAAATATTATTAATAATGATAATAATGACAGAGGAAATACCTAAGGTCGAGACGTGACTTTGTGTTTGTGTGACAGTGGGGCATGGGAAAGATACAACACAAAACCCCGGGGCCAAGATTAGATAGTTTGCAAAGTTTAGTAGATTAAAAACATATTAGACGGTAATTACAGACATCGCCACAAACAATACTTAACAATACATGAGATATTCTCATGTCTGCACTTCTGTATGTGAGCTTAGTTTAGGTTAGAAAAGCACTAAAACCACAAATTTTCATAGTTAATGTTAAAATATTGTTTCTTGCATGACATTGTGCGCGCATTGCTGAACAGTTGTCTGCCATATTAGACATGATGCAAACACTATTTGCGAGAAAAAAATGAATTTTTCCTTTATGGTCTGAAAGTGGTTTCTGGTCAGCTGCTGGAAGTTGCTAGATTAAATTAGCAACGTACACCAAAAACCTCCTTCTGGTGGCGTTAGATTGGAGTGATCACCTTTAGTTTGCCCAGAAGACCCCAAGTTGCCTGCAAACACAGAGAACATTCACCTTCAAACTAAAATTAAAAAGCAATTGCAAGAAGGTTTTTACGAACTCTCGGGAAACAAACATTTTTTACTAATGTATCAACAACCAATTGAGAAATTGCTTTAGCAATTGATTTCACAGCAGTTTTGCCAACTTAGCGACTTTGTTGCTATATTTAGCGAGTTTTCAGACGCCATTAACGACTTTTTTTTCTAAAAAGTGACTAGCAACAAATCTGGTGACTTTTTGTGGTGTAATTGGAGACTAATGACGACTTTTTGACGTGAAAGCGCGTATCGCTCTTACTCTCAACAAGCAGTGCTGATTTCGGGTCACTTTTGCCAGTCCCAAGTACGGATAAAAGAGGAGGAGTTAGAATTGTGACATTAACAAAAACATCAATTGCTGAAAGAAATTTAATTTAATATAAATTTTATATATTCTAAATACATTAGGGTGTTTTTTACTCACTTTATGTCTCTTGCACGATGTCTCTCTCTCCTATAGCATCAGTTACAATTGATATAAGCATGACGAATTATGCAAATTAGGAGATGATGTCATTTAGTGACTTCTAGCAACTTTTAGGACAGCCAATTGTGATTTTCCTTACTGAGCTCCGCAAAATCACAGTATAGCTAGTATCTTTTTAGACAGTGCCTTGGTAGCTGATTGTTTCTGGTCTTTATGCTTAGCTTAGCTAATTAGCTAGTCGATCTGGCAACAGTATGCATGTTTCTGCTTATTAGCTTAACTCAGGGAAGATGTGGGGTTAAAGCTTTATTACTTTATTTATTATTACATAAAAAGATACAGTATATTTAGACAGAGCTTAGCTTTTTTAAAAGCACATTCTATTTTTCTGCTAAGCTAAGTTAGCTGGCTGTTTGCTCAAGGCATTAGGCATAAAAATATGATACCTAGATTTTTTAATTTGTGACTTTTAACAAGTTTTTTAAAAAGTTTTTTTAAATCAGTACCATAGAAGTAGTTATAACAAAAAATACATGGTTTATTGTTTACATATGAATCCTGTTTTTTCTTATTTTTTAAGATGGTTCTGTCAGAGATAAAGCCTATCTAAGGTATTTTTAAAGTCTGTGATCAACATTCCTACAATGTTTTGTGCACAATGAGTCCAATTTTGTGTGCTAATCTTTTTGCATGCAAAAAAATGCATGTAAAAACAGAACAATGGTAGGTATCCAAAACTATGTCTGGCAAAAAAAAGCAACAAAAAACAGTGGTATACACACACACACACACACCCATACACAAAGTAACAAAAAAAAGTCCCTTCTGGTGAAAGTTGAAGCATTTGCAAAGACCAGGATATACTAGAACAATGAGGCAGCACACAGTACATGACTGAGTAAGCCTGGCTTGATGAGTCTTGGCTAAACTAGGATTACCTGCATGTGGGCTGTAACACAAGTAACTTATTCACGGCCTAAAAAAATTCAACAAAAGCCTGATCTGTCTCATGTTGTAAAGTTTGCTGATACATTCTGAAGAAACACAGATTTGGGCAGTTCACGTTTGTGTGTGCATTTTGAGTGGATTATAATAGTTTATCTCACAGGGAGCCGTTGGCCTATTCTCTTTTGCCTCAAACTCCAAAACAACACTCAGGCCCACTTGAGAGTACTCTGGGCTTGGATGAGCTTTGCCTCTGGCACAGAGTCATCTGCACAAGAATCTGGCTGCTGTCCAAGCACAATATTTGTCAGAGTAGCCTTGTTTGAAACCTTTACTATTTTATTACATTCTACAGCCTGGAGATGAGGTTTTAGATTCAACCTTAAGATTCCAATTAAAAGCCCTTTCATGTTTTTTTAATCACTCAAAAATGTGTACAGTGTTTTTAATCAGCCTGCACAGCTGCACAGAGTGGAAAAAAAACATGCATTAATTTTTCATCTGCATCATATGGTTTGAATAATTTCTTTCAGTGTTTTTTGAGACGTTGACTTGAAGATCTTCCACTTTGCATGTCAACCCAGAGGAGAGGAAAGATGTAAGCAATCTGGATTTGGAACCATTAAAGGCCACAATGAAAAAAAAAATCATAGTAATAATAACATCTCGCCCAGTTTCAAATTCGTACTCTGCTGAAAAACATCCCAACTGGGTGGAAAAAGGCTTCGTTGTCACTACAGATTTAGAAGGCCATCTCTTAAGATGTAATAAATCTAAAAGCAATAGAATAGATATTCCTGTTTTAATCAAAACAATCGGAACATATATGCTTTTATTGCTATGTTAGAATAAAAGGTGTAAAAGATATACAACCAATCTCCCAGGGCAACCTGATTTTTGGTGCCTGGACCAAGACACTGCCGTTTGGCATTTGTGTGATGGGAAGAAAAAAACAAACAAAAAAACTGGCTCTTTTTTAGTCAAATCTTTTATTAAATGCTTAAAACAAAGACAATGCAACAAGACTCTCAAGTCAGCACTTTGGGTTAAGTATCAAAAGGCAGCAGTGTGCGATGAATCCAACACTAGCTAGTGTGTAGAGCTGTTAGCTTCCTGCAGATGCAGGCCTGGCATATGGGAGAAGTCTGGACCTCCCGTGATAGGTCACTCACAATTTTGCCAAAAAAAAGAAAAGAAAAATCAGACATTTTAGTTGTTTGCACGGTGCTGCAGCACCAAGATTTTCAAAGTTTAGTGCTGTAACACTCTACCTTCATGTTAGTTACTTCTTTAGCTTTCCTCACTGTTTAGGTCTGCTTCCTGGCTTTGCTTCTAATGCATAAAACACACCAGAAAAACCATATTACACTTTCTTTTCAGCAAGACCTTCAAACTCCTTTGAAGATCAAAGTAACATGTGTACTTTTGCATCTGAGCGTGTGCCCTCGCATTTCTAGGTTTAGTGCCAGGTCCTTTCCTGTTAACCGTGGCCCGGACTCTGTGGATGGCAGGCGGCCACGGCTCAGGTTCCTCATCATAAAGCAACGGAAACCCATTCTGTCCATTGTTTGAAAGTGCTCCCGATGGCACACCAACCGCAGCTCTCAGCAGTGCAGATTTGCAAATGTTCTGTGTAATGTTAATAGAAAATGAGCACAGAGGTCTCCATTGAATGACTTTCCAGCACATTAGTGCCAGGAAGCCGTTCGTTTTAATGTCAGTGGTGTATTAGCGCTGCTGTATAGTGTTTTGACTGTAACTATCCCGGCATTTACTCTAAATATACACATGGCATTCTTATTCTTCCAAGCATGTCTTTAAGGCATAGTTAAGTAATTACTGGAGATTTTAAAATAAACACATCCGGTGCACAGGCTCAGTTTTGTTAACAGGACAATGGTTACCACCCTTTCATGGTGTAGCTCCAGCACTGTTTAACACTTGACTCGATGCCCAGAGAACATGACACATGAGGTGGAGTGCTGCTCAAAGCTGTGGTCCAGCATCTCAGCTCCGGAGTATCCATCATATTTCACACTGTCTCACTAAAAGAGCTTTTCATTTATAAGACCCTGGCTTCTTGGTTACTCCAGCCCGCCGGTATGTGTGGTATGCGATGTGCCGTGCGGCGCATTTAAATCTGGCCCATTCCATACAACTCCCTTTTCTCCTTCTTATCTCATTTTGCTGAAAAAGACACATTAGGAATATTATGTGATAAATTACAGCTGGCTTTCCAGTTAAATGTAAAAAAAAAAAAATGCTTTGAGTCATGCTGCAGACACACTGAAGAGACACCTGGAGCTGAACAGACAAGTGGAAAGTCAATGTGGATACCGTATGCAGTAAATACTAAATGTGAGGTCAAACAGAAACAGGCAAACTGATACTTGAATAATGTCCCAGTAAAGTGATGCAGCCTTTTTTGACTGTGAACCAGCTACTTATGTTTATAATTTGTCATATTTGTAGAATAGAATAAAGCGGACCCATTATGTCTTGCCTTATTTTCTTGCATATATCCTGTGGTTGCAAAAATTGTACATGGCAAAAATGTCATATAATGAGGTCAGGGTTTGTATGAGGAATCTGAACCAAGAGATCAGGTTCTCCAAGTGCTCTAAATCAGAGGCATCACATTCATTTTAGTTTACTGACCACTGACCTCTAAGAGTGCTGGAGAAGCGAAACCATTCATGTGAAAAAAAACTTTCAGAGTGACAAACAGCTTTAGTTGGCATAGCAACAAAACAAGTGCAATTTCACTTCGCTTTTTCCATTTTTTGTAAAAATACTGTCATTAAAAGTATCAATAATAATAATAATAATAATAATAATAATATGTATTTGTATTTTATCTGGGTTATAGGCCTTGCTTTTGCTCTTCTTCTATCCATCTTCTTCCAATTTGGGGTCAGTATTTTTGTGAGCATGGGACATGAGGTGGGAACAGCCTCTAACTGAAATCTTACTCCCCACCTACCAAAACTACTTGACTAGAGTAGTGTAGTCTTATAATTCCCAGTACCATTAGATGCATGGATAAGACCAGAAGCATTGTAACTGAATTGATTTACTCAAGTACTTTACTCAGGTTTAAGGTACTTGTACTATAAGTATTTCCATGTTATGCCACTTTCTTTCTAAATTATTGAACTTGATACTGCAAGCCTATTTTAAACCATAAGTTTCTTATTATTTTGCAGTTTAACTACAGGACTATGGATCAAGCTACCAAGAAATATATAAGTAATTAAAATCATCAACAGCTGCAACAATAAAGAGATAAACACACCAATAAATAATTAATTATGATCCAATAATATCACGCAAATGATTTTGAAAAGTGCCATTCCACATAATAATCTCATTTATTTAGGGTACTCTAAATATAGTTTGAATATAAAAATGTTACATAATTAAGCTATTATGTAGGATTAAAACCTAACTAAATAAAGTCTTCTCCACCATAAGACTTTGTTTAAATTTTTGTGTCACCTCATTTCCCAAAATAAATAAGCTATAGGCCACAGGACTGCACATTACCCCGTTACTACACTTTATTTCTGATTGGTCCTCACTGTGCCACCCCATTTCAAAAATCCTGGACAAGCCCCTGTTCAAAGTCACAGGAGGGGTCTAGCCTAGAAACAGTTCATCTCCTCTGCAATCTTAACAGTATGAAAAGCCATCCAATAGGCTGGACTGGTGACCCGGTTCTGCCCACAGGCCGTATGCATCCCACTTATAGTTTAAATGTTCTGTTTCAGACAGTTTTCTTTACTCTTGGCACTTTATGATGTCAGCAAGGCTGTAATTACAGAAGCTCCACCCACCTGCTGTTGAAACCTTTTATACTTATTTAACTTTTTTACCTTATTGGACAGCCAATCGGAGGAAGCTAACTTAAAGAGAGAGTGGGCTAAGAGTGAGAAGTTGGGTTTTTTTCCACACATTAGAAAAGGTCCAAATGATAGATACAAATTATTCTGCACTGCCAATCATGCAAAGCTATTATAATAGCATTCAAGAATCAGAATAGGGACCTGGAAAAGTTATGAGACTAGTATTAGTACTAATCCGGCAAATGATTAAGATGAATGATAAGGGCAAAAAGAATGGCTATCCCAAATGGTATTACAACTTCTAAGTCAGGACTAAAGTGATGGTCAGATTGATGCACGAACCGTGTATCCATAGAGAATAAGGGAGTAAAAACACAGCTGGTTAAGTTCACATTCTGCATACGGGAAATTGGATGGGGTGATCATTTACTCAGAGAACTTGTTGTTGCTTTTCAAGGTTTCATTAGTATCTGCTAAAGCCATTGTTTCCCCAGTCTGCATTGTCTGTAAATTCACTGTCTTGGTATTCGGCCTGGCATTCACTACATTCCAGCTATCATCAAGGCCAATCCCCACAGTCTGGCACCAGTCAATGGTATTACAGTAACATCCTGTCCTCTGTTCACAAAGAATGCTTGCTTTGGCATATATTTGGATGTGTTCTCTATTAGAGGCTTTAGCGCTCTTAGTCGCTGCATTAACTGCGCTCATTAATGACTGTCAAAACACAGGAGGGATGTTACACTGCCAGACGTAGAGCAGGATACTTGACACCACTTCTAATCTTTGTCTGCTTGAAATACCAACCAGACGTGAACAGAGGAACAGACAAGGAGGGAGAGAGATTGCGAGAGTGCTTGTTCAGGGCAGTGAATGGATTTTAGGGCAAGTAGTAAAATTAAACTGTGAGTTACCATGTGTTCGAGTGACTTCTGTGTACGCTACCCTTAAAATTCAGATCAGCTCAGCTCCTCCTAATACAAATTGTTCATTCTTTTTCATTATGGATACAATAGCCAGTGTTCCAGAAACTTTGAACTTTGAATCAGTTAGCTGGTTAATTGGTTAGTTCAAGCTAACATAACCATATTTAGACAAACGGGAAACTTGATTAGTTATCAGCTAATGGACCTTCGTGCTGTGAGGTGATGGGACTAAACAGCACAACACCATGCTTCCCTCCAACAGAACATGTTTTTCAATGATTAAATATAAAACTGAACGACCCACAATGAAACAGCAAATGAAGGTGGCTGACGTGAAGGCCTAGCAGAGCATCTCTGGGGAGGGAACACAACAGCTGGTCATGTGTTCTGGACTCGCTACAAAAGCATTTTAATCCAAGAATTAAAACCATTCCTTGTATTTAAACTGATGTTTTTTTGTTTAGTTACCTTTAAAACCTTTGAAACTCAGGCTACGTCCGCACTAGCCCGGATAGATCTGAAAACTGAGTTTTTGTCTGGAAACGCTCCGCGTCCACACTATCGTTTTGAGTCATTTACAGTCATCATACTGCGGAAAATACGCGGTACTGGTTCCAGTACCGCACATGGGCGAAATGTAAGACGATTCCACCTGCATCATTTCCATCTGTTGTTTATTTACTTTCCGGCTCTTTAAAACGGGCAGCGAAAAAGGCAAGAAAAAGCACCGAATGTTTCAAATGGAATGATAATGAGGTGGAGTTGTTGCTCCGAGTCACAAATGAGTACTGTGAGTAAACAAAACAACTGCTATACAATGCTGTCTGACCATCTTGGTTGAAGCGGTCACATGACTGCATCATATGACTAACATACGTCATCGTTTTCGAACGTCTCCATTTTCGGTGTCCACACTGCTCCTGAAAGCTCCGTTTTAAAATGTATGCATTTTCGAGAGCGTTTCCAAAACGCTCGGTTTTCCCTGACCAAAAACTCAGTCTCCATCTCAGGCCAAAATGAAGAGAAAACGATGCGCTTTCAAACAAAAACGATTAGTGTGGACGTAGCCTCAGTGCAATTTCGCCTCGTGTAATAGTATAAAGCAAGAAGTTAACTTCATTTACATTCACAGGTGTTCAGACACCAAACTCCAAAATGCTGACCAAAACAGAGTAATACAAATACTGTTTTCATGAATTCAACAAGGGATAGATGGCTTAAACAAAGCACAACACTGACCAGTAAAAGCTAATAATGTTCAATGCTGCGATAATAAGTTTGCACACTTTTAGGTCTAAATCTTTACCATGAAGCCTATGATTAAACGACAAGCAGAAATAGGATTAGACCACCTGGGAATTTCCTGCATTTTAAATCCGATCTTGCTCAGGTCAAGTTAATTTGGCCAGACTCCCTCTTCTAATGTGCTACTAGGTCCCCTATAACTGCAAAAGGTGAGTTGTGTCGCACTCTATTAACTGGGAAGGTTGAAAGGGCACTTGAGGTCAGCCTAAAGTTAATAGTAACTTAAATTCACTCGATAACATATTTTAGCCTTGGTTCGCATTTAAAGTCTTGGCTTTCGGTTTTATGTTCATTTACCTTCTACACAAGGCAATATGTTTCTTCAAACGAGAAGCCTTTTGTTTGGAGACAAAACTACCATATTGGAAGCACATTGCATTAAGATTCATCCTACAAGCTCTGTTTTCTGTTGCCTTAATAATGAGCTGGTCCAGAGCCCAAACCCCTGGGAGCAGTATAATCACAGTTTAATGAGCTGTATCAGGACCAGTGCCGAGAGCCGAGGGATTTGGAGAGTTACTGACGAGGCTACAGGCCCTACCTGTTACCCCAAATGCTCCCATAACAGAACATCTGGATTCAATGGCAATAAAACACAATTTGTGTGACTGTTATTTACACCGTTATTAGATTTGTCCAAACCGCCTCGTATTTATCAGCAAAATGTCTCCAAAAAAAATAAGGGCTACAATCTTCAGCTGTTTGTTTTATGCTTGGCAGTTGGTTCTGAAACTGTGGTACGTGTACAAATACATACATAAAGCTCCCGCAGGTGGCTCAACAGTATGTGGAAATTCTATCAATACGGCATCTTAATTACCAAAAAACGCTAAAAGGGGTTTTTGTCATGGTCAAATAAAAGCAGCACACACAAACACATCTGACAACAGATCCGGCACACCCCTTGAAAAATGAGTCACAATTACAACTGTTCATGCAAGTAAATATCATAAAACAGCAGCAGCAGATGTTTCAGGAAAGGACATTTCCATTGCGTGTATAAGGCATCGGTTCAGACTAAAGAACTGGAGTAATATGGGCTTAAAAATGAAAAGAAGCACCAAAGCAGATGCGTATGCTCATATTAATAGAAGACAATGATTTCAACATGTGTCAAAATGAAGGCATATCACGTTTCAGTTCTCAGTAAACTTTGGCCCACCTGGTAGTTGTTAATGTCTGCGCAGAAACATGCACCCCATGCACACGTCAGACTAAACACACAGTTACACCTCCACAGTTCCTGCTGGATAACGCAATGCAACAAAAAGGAAAGTTTGATGTTGCTGGTAGATTATTTCAACAATTTGGTAGACTCAGTAGTCTTGTTCTTATTGAGTCTGCTATGGAACATCTTCTAATTTTAAAGAATATAATCTATGAGTCCACATACAAGCAAAGGTATGGATTCATAAATAGAGAACAAAACCTTCAGATAGACAGAATTCAAAGAGGCATGCATAAAAGTGATGGAGCTAAAGGTAAGTTTCATCTTTGTGTGCAGCCAGTTTCCTGCCACAGTTTCCTGCCACAGAGCTGGGCTGCATAATACAGATAAACTACATAATAAAAGACATTTTTCTTTATTTAATGAAATATCCTGCACACATATTCAGTTATCAGAGTCAGGCCTGTGAAACAGGCTGAGTAACACTACTAGATGTGTTTGCAGAAGGAAAATCGCAGACTTTAATTAATGAATGTCAAACAGGTTGTCTGAGTCAGAAGAATGCTAGCTGGAACACAATCAATGAAAATGCATTCTTTTTCCTGAATAAATGTTATAAATGCTATAAAAAAATTAATCTGGACCCCACTATATTTCAAAAGAATACTCTATGTTAGACATGTAATCACCTTGCCACTTTGTTAGGTACACGTTGCAAGGCCCAAACCAAAATTTTCCCTTTTCAAATCTCTGTATATGCCTGTGTGGAAACAGGTTTTCCACCTGGGGCAAAAGTAAATAAATAATTTTAAAAAAAAATGGGGGCTATATAAAATTTTCCACCTCTATAATAACTGTGTGGGTGCTTTTTTTTTTTTTTTTTTTACATAATCAAGTCATTTAAATTGTA
>VUQR01009074.1:15748-38789 GCA_015108515.1 Hemichromis elongatus | reverse complement strand
AAACGAAAACGCCTGAAAACGATCCCCGTCCACACTATCATTTTGAGTCGTTTTTCACACAGTTGCGCGTCCAGTAGCGCGCATGCGTGAAACGTTAGACGAGACGACCTGCATCATTTCCATGTGTTGTTTATTTACTTTGCGGCTCTTTGAAACGAGTGGCGAAATGGCGAGACAAAGCACCGAATGTGTCAAATGGAATGATAACGAGGTGAAGCTGTTGCTCTAAGTCACAAATGAGTACATATTAATCTTCAACACGGCCACTAAAAACTTTGAGCAAACGAAAAAACTGCTGTACGATGCCGTCTGACCATCTTGGTTAAAGTGGTCACATGACTGCATCATATGACTAACATACGTCATTTTCGCTCCGTCTCAGTGTGGACGGGAGGCCAAAACGGAGACAAAACGATGTGTTTTCAAACAAAAACGCATTAGTGTGGACGTAGCCTTAGTGCCTCAGGCCAATCAGGTCGCACACCTCCACACTCACAAACAGCTTCTTCCACTGCACTATTCAGACTGTTAGCAAACACCACCCCTGCTCACTCACCTTAAGGATCTGAGCCTTGGTCTGAGTAACCCTCATCACTCAGGCCACTCACATACAGACTCTATACATCTATGTTATTCCTGAGCAGTTGGTGTGGAGCACCCATAGTTTCGTTGTACACGTACAATGACAATAAAGGGTAATAAAGGGCAGAAATGCCATCAAAGTTGAGTGATTTACCTTGGAGAACAAGTTGAAGCAGCCAAGATGGCTGACAATACAATAGACCTCTGGCAGACATTTGCCTTTTCCACTAGGCTACAAGAAAAAGATAAAAATATGACACATATTAGTCACTTGGTGTACTCCTAGACATGAGAACATACTAGTTTATAAATTAACAGTATTGCAGTACACACACTCATCCTACAGAAATGCATAAGCAGAAACACATGCACGCCCGCACATACACAGTTCCCAGTCTCGCACATTTCCGCCCAGACTCTGAGATGGGCTGTTTTCCCACAGGCGCAGGCACACTATTCTGGTATGCTTATTTACTCAGCCGTCATTGTGGTATTCAGCTACTTCCTGTTCGGTGACGGCACATGATTTCTATTTACCAGTAAACGCCGGCAGTATCCAAACCTTCGGCTCCCGTCCACGCCAGTCAAAACAAATGAGAACATCTCACTGCGAGGGATGAGCCACGACAAAAATGTAATTAGTGTATTTTTACCATTCAAAGGCAAAACACACATATACTGTAAAAGTCAACACTAAAAATGAACTTGATAGTGTTTTCCCTTGGTATAAAAAGTTTAATTTTCAGTGTTTATTATATTGAGATAAGTGTGGCGCCTGTTTGTTTTACTCTCCTCACCTTGGGTATCTCTCCACCGGCTCCCAGTCTTTAGCATCAGGGAAGCAGAACTGAGGAATGATCCTCAGTTGATCCTCCGTCTCCCTCATGAACTTAAAGGTTCGCTCCAGCTGCAGTTAAAAGGAAGTGAAGGCAGTTACCACTAGCTGCATTACCTCTTTTTTCATGTATATTCATCTTAAACTACCACAAAAATGAGCCATGACTCCAGGATTCCTCTGCTGCTGACCTTAGGAGGAAACTGCTGTGTGACCTCTGGTAGATAGTGGCCTCCAGGCTTTGACTTCTGCAGCGACACAACCAGGAAATATTCAAAAAGCTTGCGCTGGTGGAGCTCCTGTTCGAGTGAGCGTCTTCTGGCGTGGACCTGAGCCTGGCTCGGCTGGCTCAGTATGGACTTGACCGACACGAGACGCTGACGGTGAGCTAGAAGAAAGGATGTAAGACAGAACACCATTACACACATCGGTGTGAAAAATTAAGATAAAATAAAATAGATAAAATAATAGAAAGGAACCCTACCTTTTGCTCTCTCTTCTATTTCACTCTCAGAGTCACTGTTCTCATCTGTTACTGTAAATCAAAGCACAAAAATACAAACGTACCCTCTAGACAGTAAAACAAATGTTACAATGAATTTTCATTCCTATTAAAATCGTCACCTCTGCCCGAGCTTGTCTCAGCATAATGATAGATCCTTCTGAGATGCTTTTTCCTGGACCGAGTTTCAAATATGCTGTTGATCCTGAGTACAACCTGTCCAAAAGAATAAATAAAAATATGTCTCACTGCCAGTATCTGATATATATGTGTTAGTATTGTTCCAGGGTCATCGTAATTAATGTTAATCCATGTTCAGCATTGCAAATAACCAATCACATTGCTATTATGTCGTAGTTTAGTGATGTGGAAAAAAATCCTGCTGATGTCCACTTAAGAAAATATTCCAGAAACGCAGGCAGTTAGGATTAGAGTTGAAGGGTTACGGTGTGTGGTGCGACGGTGTTTCCACATCACAGAGCTATGACATCACAACAATATTTGGTCACTTTCAGTGCTGAATCTGGATTAACATTATTATTGATTATCCAAGAACAACCCCAACACAGGGATACCTAATCTAATGCAACGTTCGATTTGCTTTGGAAATCAGAGCTGGGAGCAATGTCACCCCCCTGACTTCAGTGCATTCCGGTAGTAAATTTGAAAGGAAAAGGAGAGGATTATTTTATCTTTAGCAAGGTAGAACCATTCATGCATCACTGGCAAAACAGTGCAGTGCTTGTTTTTTCCAGTTAAGGACAGCAAATCGGTGTATAGCTGATGTCGTGTAAAAAACTAGTACTAACCATGCAGATTAGTCTAAAGCCCGGCCAAAGTAGTATGTGCTTAATAATTTGTCAGACTAAATAAAAGAAACCAACTGTTCAACATGCCTGTGATAAGATGCTGTGGTAAACAGAAAAAAAAAAACATGCTCAAGTACAGACCGTCGGTATTCTCCGGCAGGTGCGGCTATAGGAATCTCCGGGCAGCCAGGTGGCTTGTTCAGGCCCGGTGGGGGTAGATGGAGGGCTGAGCTGGGGTGGAGATGAAACACCTCCACTGCTTCCAGTGCTATGAATCTGCTGGTTGGTTCTACGCATGTCCAGCAGCTTAAAGCTTATGCCTGAATTCTGCCTGAAGAACCCTGGTCTGGAGGCCTATGGACAGAATAAAATAATAACTATAATTATTTCTAATTATTGAAACCAAGTAGTTACTGCTTCATGTTCAGGGTATACTTTAACCTTAGCAGTGTCAGCACCAGGAGAAGAAGGTAAAGACTGCTGGGAGCATTGGCTCTCCAACTCTATATCCTCATATGGGTTCTCATTTGACGAGTCTGCAGAAAGACCAGAAGCGATGCATTTGGCGCAAGTTTTCAAGCATGTCTGATCATTGTGCACAACGTTACAGTGATTCAGTTTTCACAGTGAAGCAGGGCTAAAGTCCTGCTGTGACACTTTAAACTTAATTTGTGAGGCAGTAAAAGTAGTACAGTAGTTTACCTGGTAATTTGTTTGCTTTTTTACATTTATAACTAAAATTGTACTTATACTTGATAGTTTTCTGCTGAATACTGTATCTGGATGTTACAATTAGCATCTAGAAGTGGAAAAATCTCAGCTCTGGAATCAATGCATCCCTTTTAACTACACTTCCACTACATTTTGCTCATAAAGGCCTTTAATGCAGGATAATGCAGGTTGGTGTCTGACCCAGGATGTCTTCATAGTGATGTTCCTGAGACAGCGAGCGAGAGAAGAGCAGGCCATTTGACCCCGCAAGGTCTTCGAACTCAAAGGATCTCCTGTCATCATGAGATGAAAGCATGAGTTAATAGATTAATTGCTTGGTGAAGTTACGGAAGCCGTGTGTAATCTTTCTAATCCATGAATACCTGTTGAAGCTGTCCCGGACTCTCTCTCCTCTGGGTCTTCCGTAGATGCCAGACGGAGGTTTCGAGGATGTTTTCGAAGCTGCTGACGGCAGTGGCGGAAGGTTCCTCTGCCCTCTCCCTTGCCTCCTTCCCAGGGTGGCAGTAGCTGGGTGCTGGAAGGTTCGTTGGGGTTTAGGGACTGGGTTGATGGGGGGTGCACCTGGCTCGGTGTAAACATTTTCATGCTGCTCCTTCTTTTCTTTGGTCCCAGATCTTGCCGCTGTGCTTCTTTGAGCTATAGCCTCCGATTCGTTTTTCCTCACCTCCAGCTGCTTGTCCTTGCTCGGCGGGCTGAAGTAGTTTCCGAGTTCTGGGGGCGTTTTTCCGTGGTTCCCCCCCATAGCCTCCAGCTTTTTAAAAAGACTGAATACGGCTCTCTTCTCGTGACTCGTCTGTTCTGCTGCTCTCCTATCTATGCTTATTTTCAGGGTCCCCACCTGGTGCTTCTCTGCTGATGTAGGCGAACAGGGCCTTGAATCCCCAAGTTTTTCTACATTCTCTTTCTCGTGTTCTTGTTTTTCTTTGTGAACTACAACCCTTCTACAGTCTTCCCTCACTTGGTTGTCACCAGGCTTACTGATATTGAGCGCTCCTGTTTGCTGTTTTGTAGGTTCAACCGGTGAACAAGGTCTGGAATCTCCAATTTTTCCTACATTTTCTTTCCTAAGATCCTGCTTTTCCTTATGGGCCACTTTTGTGTAACTTTCTGGACTTTGCTTTTCTTCTATACATTCATTGTTGCTTTTTGGCAGTGAATCTGTCCTTTTTTCACTGCTACTTTGGCCAACATTATCCAAGGTTAGAGATGAATGAGTGGGCTCCTTGCCCTCCCATAGTGAAATCTTGTCCCTGATGCTGCAGCCAGTTGATCTGGGCAGCTTGGCTCCTACTAAGAGAGCGTTGTCATTGCTCTGAGGGTCAAAGGTCGACCTCCTGTGGGCCATCATGGATGATTCTTCCTTCTGGTTAATCAGGTTTTCCAGTGGGGTAAAGGGGTGTTTTGGTGTTCCCTCTCTTCTGTGCTCACCTCTCTTGTTTTCTACTGAAGTGAAGCAGAAAGCACTTTCCCCCACCGGAGAGCCCCTCTTTAGCCTAACAATAGAAATAGGAAATCCTTTCAGAAATCCTTGAACTACAAAAGCACATAAGCAAATCCCACAGTGTCATATAAAGCAATGATAACTTCCAGCTTAATCGAACACCCCGAAATTTGTCTTGCACTGGCTGCTGTGCTCTGCAAGTTTTGCCATTTTTTTTCAACCGCATGTGGGTGTAAACGTGTAGTTTATGCATGTCATATATTATAATGACTGTGTGCACGTATTTTACATCGCCACGGCCACCAGCCATTAAAACCACAGAAAAGAATGGCTTTCACAGCGCAGTTGTGTTTTTGTCCCCTAGTCTGTGGAAAACAAACCTTAGCTGTGATGCCAAATTAAAGCATCTGCAATAAAGTTAAATAAATATACCTTTTCACTTCTGGAAGCTGGGTGGATGATTCTAACACTGGACTAGGAGTGTTGCCTCATACTTTGTAATATCTTCACCTTCATCTAGATAACATTCAACAACTTAAACTAAACTCAAGAGAAAGAAATAAAATGCTGGAAGAGGCACAGAACATTTATGACCTAACCACTGAATCAAGCAGAGGTCTCTCAGCAATGAGTGTTAAATCAAAGTGGAAGAATAAAGAAAATATAAAGCGAACTGGAGACTTGGGTAAATCTGTAGGACACAGTCTACCATCTCGAGCTCAGCTCTCCTGGAATAACATGTTAACTTTTTTTTTTTTAATGCAGGCTTTTCCACATTCCCAAATTCAATCAGAAAAATAGCAAAAAAAAATTGAATACCAATTAAAGAATAACCTACTGCTACCAGAGTTCTCTGAACTTCCCAGTATGGTCACAGTGACTGCCAGCTAGGGGACATTCAGTCTTTTTCTGGACAGTGGGAAAATCCATCCTGAGAGTAAATGCCAGAGGACAAGCCTATGACCGAGCATCTTCTCATCGGCCTCGCTAAATAAACATATGCTTGGATTGGAGCCCATTTCATCAAACTGTTATGTTTTAATAAATAAACGGGAGGAAATGGGAAGCCCTAAGTTGAAAGACCTTTTCTGACTTTTCCTTAATGGATGTAATGATTAAAGGGCAGCCAAACAGGGTTTCTTATTTTCTCAGAGCTCAGGGAGGAATTTGCGAAGGCCCGTGTCCTATTTTAATGCCTCACTAGTAAACCTGGTCAGATACAAACCTGTTGACAGATGAGTAGATGCAATCTTGCTTTGTTTTCATTCTCTCAGCGGCCTCCATGATCACTGCACACCTGGAGGAGAGAGAGAAAGAGAGTCTTAGAAGCATCTTCTGTCAGCATCTTCTCTGATTTTGCCCTTTTGTTGAGTTGCACATTAGCAGTTGTTGTGTTTTTGCTCTAACTGACAATAATTATCCAGCTTTACACTGATATAAAGTCTTTACATTGCATTTTTAGTAGGACATCCTTTGATAAGATTAAAGATTAAGCTGGTAGACTTCAGCATTCGGGCCATGGGACAGCTGGGCAAAATCAAAGAAACCATGACAGCCAGAGACTCGAGTGCAACTCCCTGAAGTAGTTCATCACACTAACACTTCATTCATCAGTCATTTAGGGGCTGCCTTTTTCTTTCCTCTCCTTTAGTGTATTGTAGTATGCTCATTTTTCCACCACTTTGTCCTCGCAGGAGGCAAACATTTGACCCCTGCAGTGACAAAGCTGCCGTGCAAGCTCCCATACTTTCACATCTTCGAGGTCAATGTTCTTGCAGTTCAGCGTCCTCCAAAACAGGGCTTGGTCATTTCCCATATGTGAGGCCCTGCCATTATTTGTTTATTGATATACACTGCAAATGATATAACAGATGTGCATCTGGACTATATAGCACCCTTAAGGCTGTAGGGTAGCTGACTGACTATAAAAAAGCCATTTAGAGCTGCACCGTTTACAAGAAGATACATCCAGACGAGATACACAATACTAGTTAGAATTAGAAAAAAACACCACTTTAATTTTACTTTTTTTTAGCAAACATACAATCAGTAGCCCCTTTAGGTACATGTTGCAAGTACCAGGTTCAACCCCTTGTTAGCATCACGGCCTTAATTCTTCACTGACAAGGTGTTGGAAATGTTCCTAAGACATTTTGGTCCATATTGACATGATACCATCGGGCAGTTGCTGCACCACCAGTTCATCCACCTTCAAAAAGTGCTCTATTGCTCTATCTGGTGATTGTGGAGGCCATTTAAATAAAGTGAACTTACTGTCATGTTTAAAAAAAACTACTGATTTAGGAGGAGATGACGCGTTTTGTGACATGCTGCTTTTTCCTGTTGGAAGCAGACATGAGAACATGGGTACACTGTAGTTATAGAAGGATGGACATGGTCAACAGCAATACCCAGGTAGACTTAAATGATGCTCAGTTTAAAGTGTGCCTAGAAATATCCCCCAGATCACTGCACCACCAGAACAAGCCTGAACTGTTGATCCAACGCAGTATAGATCCATGCTCTTATATCTTCTGATACTACCAGCTCAGTGTCACAGCAAAGGATTTTTCAGTTATCTGTTGTCCAATTTTGGTGAGTTTGTCTGAACTGCAACCTCAGTTTCCTGTTTTTAGCTCACAGGAGTGGCACCGGTGTGGTATTCTGCTGCTGTATTCTGTATTTTGCATACTTTGATTGGTTATTTATGGTAGTGTTGTCTTCTCTGACCTCTGGCATCAACAAATGGATTTTTGCCTGGAGAACTGCCGCTGATTGGATATTTTCTCTTTAGTGTGTGGGAAAATATGAGAAGAACAGCAGCTTTGGAAGTACTCGACCAGCTCGTCTGGGATCAACAACCCTTTTACATTCACAGTCACTTAAATCAACCTAATTCCTCATTCCGACGCTCAGTTTGAACTTAATAAGGCCGTTTTGACTATGCCTAAAAGGCCCAAGTTGCTCTTATGTGATTGGCTGATGAGATATTTGTGTTAACAAGCAGTTGAGCAGGTGTGTCCAACCAAGCGTAGGGCAGTGAGTGTATGTTTAAATATGGTGAAATTATATTCTGCCGTAATTTAGTTCTTCTGGCAAAGACAAACTCAGTGCACGTTCTGCTAAAATCAGATAATTTCTAACATTTTCTTCGTTCAAATTAAAACATTAAATCCGTTTCTTACCTCCTTTCGCTGTACAGTTTTCATGTGTTCATCAGGGGAATGGGAGCACAGTGCATCCCATGCTGCTATAACAGTATCCATTGGTATACCCTCCAAAACAGCTGTAGTGTGCAGTTTATATGTTAAGGTTCAAATAGATTTTGTAAGCCTTGAAAGGATTCGTCGACTGCTTATCTCAGTGAGCCTTAAAGACAGTGCTGAACGTGCCCTCCTCTCCCTGCCTCGCCTCTAAACTTCAACTTTCATTCACCCTCTCTCTCCCCTCACCCTGGATATGACTTCCTCTCTCTCTCTCTCTCTCTCCCTCTCCCTCTCTCTCTCTACTATTGAGTCACTTACAGCTGGCTTTAAAAACAAGCTGTGTAAGAATGAATGGATGGATAGGTGTCTCTTGATACTAACTAAAAGTATTTCATCCCATATTTTACATCGACAAGCTGTGTGGAAATTTGTGGCATGTGGGACGAACATCATCATATTACGGCATTTCCCTCCAAATCTGAAATTCACTGGAACTGTTTTGTTTGACTCCAGCTGCTCTCGCAGCTGCACCCGCCCTCCTCTTTCCAATGATTCAAGGATTTCTAAAGATGTTACGTTCGCTGTCATACAGAAATGTGTAGGAGAACGTGGGAAAAAAAGGAAATTCTACATTTGTTTGAACTTTTGACTGTCATTATGCAATTTTTGTATATAAATATCTATGCATGTGTGTTTATTTACATTTGCTACATATAAGTGTGTATTTAAATCATTCAACTTTTTAAACACCACACCCAACTGCGAACCACGTTGCTCTTGCTGTGAGTGCACGTGGACCTTTGGATCTTTGAATAGGAAGAAGCTAGAAGGCTTTAAAAAAGTATTAAATACATATATATCAGCTATACGATATGATAAATCTACACAATTGTCAAATATTTACCAGAAATGTAGTGCTGTCCAAGTTCAAGTGCTGCGACTTTGCTGTAAACCGGCTTCTTTTTTGGCGCTGCAGCTTTTAAACTGTAAAGAAATGTGCTTGTAGCCAATGAAAGCTGGGCACGGCAGCAGGTGAATAAGAACAGCTGGCTTAATTTTTTTTTTTTTCAACATTCCCAGCTGTTATTTTTTGGACGGCGGGGGGAGCTGTAATTCCACCCCTGTCCTACTGGTGGCAGCAGCGCTCTTTGTCGCTCTACGAACTTTGACGTTTGGAGTGACGGGGCAGCCCACAGTAAACACAAGATTCTCGCCTCATCAAGAGCAAACTAGCCAACGAGAGTGAGAGCTGAAAGGTAAGCATACGCTCTTGTTTTTAAAGAGTTAGCAGCAGTCAGCGTTTTTTTCCGGATATTTCTATTGTGATTTTAAGGCATAACGAACCCGGAACCGACTCGAAAGGCTCCAGGCAGTATGTGCCTTGTTACTGAGAACAGAAAGCCGAGGTGGACAGAAACTGCTCTGTAGCAGTAGCTTCATTTGTTTAAAAAAAAGAAAGATTAATTCAATTGGTTGAACAACAGTGGAGGGTTTGTAACTTCAGTGACAGATGAGTCGTTGATCCACGAAGACGTAAATCATAACTTTAACCACGGAGTCCATTAAAGTGTGATTAGTCAAAACAAAAGCCCGTCTGTTCCGAGCAAATGAAATTTTACAGCACAACACGTCTCGGTCATATTGTCCAGTGTGCAGTATTAAGTACACAGTATAGCCCACACTACAGATAATTTTTGTTAAATCCCCCTTTGTCTTCAGGGAGCTTGTCAGACATCTTTCTCTCCTAGATAAAGGTTCTATAGCAGCATAATTAATGAAAAGAGGTGTCCATGATTAAACTTGCCCATGCGCCTCATTTGCCGGGGTTACAAAGTTGTTGTTTTTTTCTAGTTTAAAACTAGAGTTTAAACAACAGGATACAAAGTCTGTTGTAGATACTGTGTAATAATGTCGTCTCCCACCCCCTCAGGATTTCCCGTGTTGAGTAGTAAGAGTGACTTTCATTTTCATTTTTTACATCTGCTTTCGACCACTTTTATCAAATGTGTCGAGAGTTTAAAAATTCAGATCTCAAACTGACTTCGGGAAATTGGTCGTAGCACTAATATAGTCATGCTAAGCAAGTCATGCTGGCTAGTTTGCTTAAGCCTGCCCTCAGCAGTTAACCAGAGTTTTGCAATCGGTTCGGTCCGTGTATTCCGAGCTTGTAGAGCGCTATTAAGATGAAGCAAAGCAGTGTTACAGCTGAACACGATGGAATGAAGGCAGTCAGTGCACACTGGGTCCATTGAGCCCTCTTTTTCTTTTTTTTTTTAAGGCAACACACAAATCCCAGCTTTCACATGAGGTGCATTCCTTCATATTTATCTTTTATCCTATGGGGACATCTTTCTTTAACAAGAAAGTACAGGCTAACATTCATATTTGACTTATCAGAGACTTGGAACAAATAAATGAGCCACAAAAATGTTTATCACACAGTCTTCATTGAACTATAGATTGTAAATGATAGTTGGATGTACCCACCATGTGGATAGTGAGGTCAGGGTGTATTGGTGTGGAGCTTTGAGCAGTGACGTCGCCCATATTGGTGTTTTAAACCCAGGACTAAGCACCATACTGTTCAGTCTTGTTAAGCCTGCCCTAAAGCAAAACCTGCTTTATTGTTGTTTTTCACTTTTGTTGGGATCATATTTTACAACACACACAGTGTGTTTTATTAGATAAAACTTCTGACTGTCACATGAGGAAAGTGTTTACACAGGTGATAGATACGGGGAGCTCAGGGGTTGTTTTCCCATAGAATTTTTAAAAATCTGCCTTCTTTATGTAATCAGAGGAGTTTCCCTGTAGTCTGCGTCTGCAGTCCTGTCCTCTAATCAATGCTGAATATTAAATACGTTAATTAATTTGACATTGGCTTTCTTTCTTCTCCAGGCACGCCTAGTGATGTGTTTGTCCCAAGTGCTATAGTGGAAAACTCTAGCTGAACCCCCCTCCCTGTCCGCGAAGACCTTCACCAACACCTTCCTCCTCCTCTTTCTTGTTTGGGCCGCCCCTGTGATGCCTCCCTCGTGCTGTGCCTCTCTGTCACAGTACACTCATCATCATCTGGTTGTCTTTCTTCTCACCTTCTTTAGGTAATTTGGAGTCACCCCGCCCTCTAGAACGTCCTGTAAACTTTGAGTGGAATGCAAATGTCATCCTGTGCCAGTGTCTAGATAACATTGTGCTACCTGAGATATCCACAAACTAACTGATAAGAGCTGCATAATGTAGCAGAGACCTGTTTCTGTGTTTGTTCGGCCACTTGAAACTGTATCTGGAATGATGCATTTTTTTTGCAGCAGTTTTAATCCAAGCAAGTCCAGTCTAGCAATATAGTCGATGCAGGTAATGCAGTGTGAATGCATGCGAGCTGTAAGGTGAGGTTAAAGATCTACGAGCGATTAATTCAGGTCAGACTTATCTGTGTTGTTTTACTATCATGTTCTGAAACACAGTAGAGTGTAGGAAAAGATAAATGTATCCTATTTCTTGTTTGTTTTTTAAAATTTTTCATCAAATCATGCATGCAACTGCACATCACTGTGGACGTTTATTAGTGGTTCATTGTAACTCTATTTTTGCTACTAAAGTTGTTTTTTTTTTTGTTTTCTGTTTTCTTTTAGTTAACAAATTTAGTGAAGAACTTAACGTCATTTTAAATAGACAGTGTTTATCATATAATATGTTTTGCTTTATTTGGGCTCAAGTAAAAGTCATATAGAGCAATTGCTGTAGCCATGGCATCGGACATTTGTGCTTGAAATCTTTATTACAAGCAAAAGGTTGTCATAACCTTTAATTGATCCATTAAATTAAATAAGTATGAAATAACTGCACTGCGCTTTCAGTAAATGTTTGTCCTCGTATGCTTTGTTATTCCTTTCTGAGTGAAACTGCTTTCTGTCTTTGCAGCTACGTGTTGCTGCATGCGTCCAGGAAGACATTCAGCAATGTGAAAGTGAGCATCTCAGCTCAGTGGACGCCTTCCATTCTTAATGACAGCTCACCTGCTTTCTCGCCTGGCGAGGTAATGAGCAAACAGCACAGAACAATTGTGTCCCAGGAATACAACGCTGAAATTAAAATGAGGTCAGGACTGTTTTGGCCGGCCTCGATTCGAAAAGTAAAGCTCTGTGTGTTACTGTTACTGTGTTACTGTTTCTCACTGTTCACACTTCAGTAAGTTAGCTTCTCTGTAGTTTAACTCAATCCCTAATGCGCAAAAGCAAAACTTTTAAGGTCACGTCCTTGGTCTAATAGCCCTGTGTGAACTGTGCATAATCACGTTTTCTCGGATTGTCCCAGACATGGCAGGAAAATCGCCTGTTTGAGGATGAAAAGCAGGCCACTCTGTTTCTGGGGATTCTGGACTCTGTCTTCCTCTTCGCATATGCAGTGGTGAGTACGTGATTTTCATTGTCTATTCGGACACGTCTGCCACATAAATTGGCAAAACTGTGAGCAGAAGATAGTTTTGTGTATCGACCCTGTGCCAAGTTGGGCCTGCATTTACTTAGGAATGGAAATCATTTGAATCATCTGGTAACCTGTGTGGGTTCCAATAAGGGTAAAACAAAGGCCAGCGCATCTCTGTAACACTACTTCAAAGTATCAGATTTGTTTCTGGAGCACACTGACATGTACTGTAATTTGACTAAAATCAGATCAGACTTTTTTTTATATCTTTATTTATTTTATCCATTTGTTTGTTTGTGTCCACACAGGGTCTGTATCTGAGTGGTGCAATTGGAGACAGAGTGAACCTTCGCTATGTGCTCTGCTTCGGCCTGTGTGGCTCTGCTGCCGTGGTTAGTACATAGTGCAGAATTATCTGATTGGTTATTAGAGCGGTGGTTTTTGCATTAATCGTTGCTGGTATCGGTAAAAAACCCACACAAAAACGAAAGTTTCTGACAACTATAACACCAAACACTTAAGTGAGCTGTGTATGTTTCTGCAGGAGTTTGTGTTTGGGACTCTGACCGAATGGCTCCACATCTACAACATCTACCTGTACAGCAGCCTGTGGGTGCTGAACGGCCTGCTGCAGTCGGCCGTCTGGCCCTGCGTGGTGGCCGTCATGGGCAACTGGTTCGGCAAGGCGGGGTGCGTGTCATTTCTGTGAATGTCATTATCTTTGCCTTAACTGCCGCCTTAACTGAGTTTGGATCACAGGCACAGCGTCTGTCTAGCCCAGAAATATTTAGTCAGGCTCATATTTGCCAAGTCGACCTTCGTGATACACACCCACATGGAAATACAGTCGCTCACACTCGCCATCAATAGCCTCCATTCATTGGTGTCACAGCGAGAACATGGGCGTATTTAGACACGGTTTAGCTCTACAGCAGGGCATAATCGTCTCATATTAAAAAACTGCAAGTAACCGACGTGTCTCTGAAGTTTCACTTAAAATACTTAAAGCTGTTCTATAACTAAACTTCATGCCATTTTTCTCTTTTTCAGCCGTGGTTTTGTGTTTGGCCTGTGGAGTGCGTGCGCCTCTGTAGGCAACATCCTGGGTGCTTTCCTGGCTTCTAGTGTTCTCAAATATGGATATGAGGTGAAGCATATAGCCAAACATGTTTTATTGTTGCCCCCAACCCCCAACATTGCCAACAACTAAATAATGTGCTGACTGTTGCTGTGTGCAGTACGCCTTCCTGGTGACCTCTGTTGTGCAGTTTGCTGGAGGGGTGGTGGTGTTCTTCGGCCTGCTTACCTCCCCAAAGGAAGTTGGTAAGGACTTCAGGAAGCATGTTAGGTGTTAAAAATGTTAAAAATGTGCAGGGTGTTTGTTTTTGCATTTTTTTAAAAATATATTGAGGTGACTCAAATATTGGTGTATATACTATGTGATCAGATTTCAGCTCGTTTTACGATACCACCCAACTTTGTATGTTTACGTTTTATAACTTCTTTCCACGAGAGGCGTGAACTCGTCTCTACCTCAAGTAGAAACATTTTCCTGTTTGATTAACTAAAGTTTTGATTAAATTTATAAGCTCCTTTAATGTGTGTGTGTGTGTGTGTGTGTGTGCGTGCGTGTGTGCGTGTCGGTGTGTGTGTGTGTGTCAGGTCTGAGCCTGGAGTCAGAAACTGGACTCGGCCCAATTGAGACAGACACAGATAGCCACAAGCCTCTGATGAGCGACGACGAGGATGAGGTGGAGGTGTGCAGCAGGCGAGGCCAGTCTGTCGAGCAGCCTGTCGAGCCTCCGGCCGAGTCTCCAAAAGCCATCGGCTTCTTCCAGGCGTTCTGTCTTCCTGGGGTGTTGCCAGTGAGTGTGAAGAAGACGAACTATATAAAACTATATAACAATGTTGTCTTCCCGTGATGACTTTGTCTCGCTTGCACTGCAGTATTCCCTGGCTTATGCATGTCTGAAGCTGGTCAACTACTCCTTCTTCTTCTGGCTTCCCTTCTACTTGAGCAACAACTACAAGTGGAAGGAAGCCCAGGCCGACCGCCTGTCTGTGTGGTATGATGTCGGAGGAATCATCGGTAAGCAGCTGCTTGGAAAAAAAAAATCCTGGGGTTTGACTTTCTGTTTTCAAATAAACACTCAGTCATCCCTGTGACTAAACACTCAGATTTCAGACTATTCTGAATACTCTTTCCAGACTTTTGGCTCTGTAACGATAATCCTAATATGGTCATCTCAGATCCCTCCCGGTGTTCAAACTTTGTTTGCGAGGGGCAATCAATCATGGCAAAGTTCGCTTAAAGGAAGTATGTAAGGAGAGGAACTAAAACAGCTTGTTTCAGAGAGCTGATGAGCTGGGGACCAGTGTGAGATTGTTTGGAGCTGGGATTAATGCAAAGCTGCTCTTATAGAGTCCGAGAATAAAACCACGGAGCTGGTAATGAGCATTAAAGGTCCTGTTTAAAATCACTTATTCCTCATCACTCATGATCATCTTGTATGATGCTTAATAATAGAATGTTATTACCACAACTTATAGTAATGCAGCGGTTCTCTAACGGTGGGGCATCATCAGATAAGCATAACTTGATTTGGATCTTTCATCCATCTATTTTCTTCCACTTGTCTAATTCAGTGTAGGGGGCAGGGCTAGAGCCAGTCACAGCTGTCATAGGTGAGAGGCAGAGTACACCCTGGACAGGTCTGCTGCACAGCTGATTTAGATCCTTACTGTATTTAATGGTGGTTTAAAGAAAATTATGTATTTTTGGTGGGGTTCTGAAGTGGGGCTGTAATGTACGCAGCCCCACTCGTAATGTGTTTATTGGTAAATAACTTTGCAGTTTGTCAGTTCCTAATTTGGCTTAATCATGCTGTTTTTTGTAACAGGAGGAACATTTCAGGGTCTGGTCTCCGATTTTATGGGGAAGAGAGCGCCGGTGCTGGTCGTCAGCCTGATGCTGGCAATTGGAGCCTTGGTGGGATACAGCCGTAAGTACATACACGTCATCTAACAACAGCTCACAATCTGATATCGTCTTCTTCATAATAAGAAAGAAAAGCTGCATTTCTTGAGTCAAGGCGTCAAACTCACAATTACATTTTAAGGTTTAAAATTCACACGATTAATTTTGTGTTTTAAAATCCACTCTCTCAGGATCACCTAATGACCAGGTGATAAACGGTGTGCTGCTAGCGATCACCGGATTCTTCATTGGTGGGCCGTCCAACATGATCAGCTCGGCCATATCTGCTGACCTGGGCAGGCAGGATGCTCTGAGGGGCAGTAAGGAGGCCTTGGCTACTGTCACTGGTATAGTGGATGGAACTGGAAGTATAGGAGCTGCTGCAGGACAGGTAAAAAATCAAATTGAGGAATTAAACAGAATGAATTTGGCAGCACGAGGGCATGTTTGCTTCCACCGATGCCTTTTTGTGACACAGCTATGACACACGAGTGATCAGACTGATCTTTAATTTGACCACTTTCTCCCTCGTCGCGCAGTACTTGGTGTCTCTGATAGAGAGCAAGCTGGGCTGGATGAGCGTGTTCTACTTCTTCATTGTCATGGTGAGATCATTCTTATCCTTAAACATGTTAAATAAGACTTGAAACTTTGAATTAATCAGAAAAGTGTTTATTGAGGTTGTAAATCAAGTAAGATGTAAACTGGATTTCTTATAAACTTCCCCTTCAGAAAGAATGACACTTGGTTGCAGTTTTCAGTCTAAGAGATTCCATCCATCTTTTATATACAGTTTGCGCTTGTGGCTTAAGGTGTCTTGTCTTCATGTTACAGACTGCCGGCAGCATTGTGTTCATCACTCCCTTGCTTGTCAGAGAGCTGAGGGACATGTGGACAGAGAGGCGAGCGCGGCGACGGCAGCTGTAAAAAAAGAAAGAAAGAAAAAATCTTAACCACCACCAGCTGTAATGTTTTTACTCTAATCGGTGACAATGCAGCAGGCCTGGTGTGATTTTTTTGTGGTTGTTGAAAGATGATGCTTCTCACAGTACATGTAAGATTTCTCTTAGTAAAAATAAAGGATTTGGAGTTTAAGCTGAAGTCACTGCCTTAAGAAGAAAAACAAACATGAAAGGTTGCACTGTTCTGTATATTCAGGGCTTTGTAGAACATCCCAGAATTTACTAATGTGTATATTATAAGGGTTTAAATGGATGTAAATGTTGATGTGTTTGAATCAATGTTACCAAATAGAAACTAGAACTTCTTACCTTAAAGTTCAGACTCTTGGAGAAAGCTTAATGCCGAAGGAATGTGAACAGTGATTGTAAAGTAGAACTCTGTAATCAGTTCTTGTAGATATGTATCATATTTTAGTCATTTTAAATATTGCACTATGTTCTTCTCACAGTAATTGGGCACAAGCCTTAAAACATTTTAATGTATCACCTAGGTTTTAGAGGTCTGGGAAAGCTCCAGATCACTGCCAGTTGATCTCACCTATGTACAGTTTTTTGTAATTGTGTTTTGATGTTGTACTGTAAGGCCTTTTCATGGGAGGGGGCTGGTTCTCTTCATTCTCTGTACATGTGATTTTTCTTGTTCCCTTTCCCACTTCCTGTTTGCTGGAATGTTTACACTCTAATTTTTAGCGTCTTAACTTGCACATATGGGCAGAAATATTTTTAAACTCTGTTTTACCAGCATAGCATGCCTTATTACTGTAAAACACACTACCATGGTGGAAAGGTTTGCCTGTGGGCAGCAGGAGCTCTGCTGCTTTAACTGTAAATTTTATGTAGATTATGTCCATATTTAGGTTTTAACAGTAAGTGTAGTTGAATACGTTTAATTCAGATGCAATGATATCTGCGAGGTGGGCAATTTGTTCTGGTTAAACGATTAATTTAGCTGCACACTTGCATATAGCTATACAGGATTGTGTAAAGCACATTTAGGAATAGCTATTGCAATTGTTTTTGTCATGTTAAACGGTCTCTTGAAAATAAAAATCATATGAGATTTCATTTAATTTTTAATAAATGTAAATGTTTTTGTTTTAAATAAATGCAATTTTTATTTCATGAATGGTTAGCTGTCCGTGCAGTGTTGTATCAAATCCACCAGGGGGTGCTCTGAATGCAAACTTCGACCTTCACTTCCTTTTCTTTCCCCGTATAAGTAGAAACGAGTGTTTCAGGTTTATATCCATATAATTGATAAACATTTTATTAACTGAAGCACATTAAAACACCAACAACCTTCATTCAACTCAGCAATTAACCTCTTTTAATCACACTTCTTACATGTTGCAAAGATACATATACCGGTATTAAATTACAGTAAAAATTATTACAAACTGTATGGAAATACTGTCATACATTCATGCATATACAAAGTATACACTATCTTTTAATATAGCTGCGACAGGTGAGTTAGGAAAGCAGAGGTTGCTTGAGCAGAGTGAGACACTATTCATTCTGATATTTCTGTCCAGATTTTTTTCTAATTTTTTTTTTTATTTTTCCTTTTAGTGGATTTGAGGAACAAAGCTACAAAATGCTGCATAACTGTTAGAAGCCACATTCAACAACATGGAAGATCTGGTTGGACACATACCTACTCCATGTCCTTTTCACTATAAGAATTTTTTTCCCTTATTTTTAATTACCATAAAAAAAGTAGTTCCTTTGTCAAAAAAAAATGTTTAAAGTAGTGCAATGATGTGGTTTAAAAGAAAAACAATTAGTTAGTTATGGCAAAACAAAACTTAACCAAAAGAACAAGAAAAATTAGAGAACTTATAAATCATGTCCCTCTGAAAACACATAACAAAGACTGAAAATAAGTTACCGCAAACACGCTGAGAAAACAGATGCACATTCAAACTTACACAAAGATAAAGTAAAAAAAAAAATTTTTAAAGAAGCAATTTCTGCTTTTATGAAATGTCTGAAATATAGTTGTGCAAAATCATGGAAGAACAACTCAACCTGATTATAAACAACTACTTTCATGGTGAGTTTTTACAGACAGAGGCAGCTGATTCATGAAAGAGAGGCAGACACACTCTGGGGGTGGGTGGGTGGGCACTCACAGACCCCCTTACAGACCACTCGTCATCTGGATGGAGAAATCCTTTGATCCGGATGGGATCTAAGACATTTTCCTCTTCTTCTGGTTAAACCTGACCCTTGTTGTTTTCCTCTGCTGTGTTTTGGTAATAGCGTCAAAGTAAAGGGAATAACAACAAAAGCTAACCCCACACCGCCCCTCGCTGAGTTTCCTCTGCACGGCCCTCTGACACACTGACTCTTTCACCTGATGAGAAACCCGACACGAAGCAACAGGTTTTTACCACAACAGAATAACAACTTCCCCCTCGTTGAGTCTGTCTGTCTCTCTTTCATGCCTGTAGACACAAACAACCTGAGCTACACTGATTGATTTTTTTTTTTTTTTTGTCTTTTTCTGATTTTCCTATATTTGTGTTATTGAATTATGATGAGGTAGTTATAACAGATAAACCCAGGCCATGGCTTTTTACCCTTATACAATTTAGAATCACTGTAGCTAGGGAAAGCCGCATGCTATGTGAGTCACAAATCCTGGAGCATTGTGCAGTAACGGATCACAACAGAAAAACTATTTTCTTTTAAAAGTGTTGGAGACTTTCTGTGACCCACAACTGATCGCTCAAACAGTGTGCAACTTCATCCTTTGGTCGGACCGCATCAGCTGCCGCAACTTATAAAACCCATGAAAAAAAACAAAATAAAAGGGGGGAAAAAAACCACTGACGCACACATATATGTATCTTCTATATACAAGCCATATACAACTGCACGGTGACAAAAAAAATGTGACACTTTTGTATATATTAAAAAAAAGATCAACGATAGAACCAGAAGATTTGGTTCCTCTGAGCTGCACCACAGTGATCAAAACCCTAAATTCCCTTCATAGAGAAAGAGGCGCATTGATACTATCACACGAAGTGTGGGAACATGCTACATTAATAAAAGCTTAAGCCAGCCATTAAGATATGTTAATAGTCTGTTGCCAAAAAGATGCAAATAATATAAAGCCAAAAAAGGGAAAATAGTTTGCACTTTTTTTTTTCCATGTTTTGCTGGTTTCAAATAGTTTTAAGTGGCAACGGTGGAGTGTTTTATGAGCCATGATGGCTTGTAGTCTAAGTCGTAATTTAATTACCTCACTTTTACACATTCCTTTAATTTTTTTTAACAATCTGAATAATAAATAGTGATATATGACACAATATTTTAATTTAAAACCATGACGTACAGCCACATTCCCTAATAAACCTCCACCGCTGACCTAGGTTGATCCCAGTCACGTCGCCAAATTTTGACTCCGGGTGAGGTTTTGACCCCACGCGCTGTGGGGTTAGACTACAGCCTAAACTTGTCAAATGAAAATCACTTATGACTTGCAGCAAGAGGGAGGGTGGGCAGAAAAAAAAAAAAAAAAGGCTGAGGTCAAATACTACTTAAGGCACGTTCAGAAGAACATTAAGCTCTTCAAACTAAAGCCCGTTTTCTGTGGGATCCTGCAAGAGTGCATTCAGAATGATTTCACAGTATAGTTTAAAAAAAAAAAAAAAGCTAACAGTATGAAGAGTATACAGTATTAATAATATTTCTAGCTATCCACAAAAACCGTTTTCTAGAGTCTGATTTACTTGGGCAATGGTAGCTTCCTTGTGCTGAGTTATAAAGGTATGTGGTGTCAGAAGTTTTTAAGCCCATGCATGTATGAGCTTGTGGACAGTCACTTGCATATTGCTACATATCTACATGTGATGCATATGAGGTGTTGTGAGGAGGGACGTTGACCACTTGGTGATCTTCCGCTCACTGTGCTTTTTCTACTGCCGAGAGGAAGCCTTATTATGCAGGAGCCTCCTCTTCTTTACCTTGAAGAAATCTGCATAGGGAGAGAACAGAGTGGAAATCAGTTATGAGTGTGACCAAAGGGTTTAACTATCCTTGTCTTAATCGAGCTAATCCGGTGAACTCACCTGTGATCGCAGCCTGTTTGTGTTTCCCCGTTCGCTGGATCCGGTAGCACCCCCTTGTGGTCACTTCCAGGTACTCGTCCCCAGACCCAGAGGAGGCGCTCGACCCAGGCGAACCCTCGCCCGACGAAGACGACATCCGTCTCCTCTCCTTTGTCTTCTCAGCTCCAGACCTCGGGAGCGGTCGCACAGTGCAGCTTCGGTAAAAAGCCGGCACGTCCTGACACCTGAGCGCCTCCCATTGAATGTTGGAGCCCTCTAACGGCACATCGCTCTGGAAGTCAAAGTTCCAGCGCTTGTTGGCCACCTCCACGCTCATGCAGAACAGTCGCTGGAAGTCCTGCTGCAACTGCTGGTGATCCACGGGCCCAAAGAGGTTCTTCCGCACCGGCCCCGCCTTCAACTTCCAGGCCTCGATGCCTCCCAGGCGTAAAAGCTCAGAGTCGGATTCCATAGCTGGTTCCGCTATTGATTTAGAGGCCATCGCCATGTCCCTATTGGAGAGCAAACACACGTTGATATATTAGTCCTGTGGAGTTCCAAATGAGGTGTGATCTGGAGTTTTACTAGCACAGATTACACGCACACACTCAAGCTGTTGAACACCCAAACCCCCGCCCTCACCCATATCGGCCTCTTGGGCGCCCATATGTTTTATGTGATCACACACACACGTGCCCTCACCTGCTGAGTAACTGTTGCAGCAACAGGTACATGAGCTAACGCCAAATAAATCTCCAGCAACCCACACTGCCCCATCGTGCCAAAGTGAACCTGGTGCGACACCTGCTCTGGTGTTTACAGACCAAAGGTCGAGAGTAATGGTCAGAAGGTCGACAAAAAAATGTTTCCCCTGCTTTTGTCACATTTCATTAGAGGCAGACTGATGAATTCTGAGCGCAACCTCCGCTGGTTTCCGACTCCCAGCCAAACCCAGTTAACATTTTACAGACAGGTGAATGAAAAACAACCAACTCCAACTAACTGCCCAGGGCTTAAAAAGAGCAAACATGGTATTTGGGATGGGCGGTTATTGCCATGTATTTATGCAGCTTAAAAAGTTGTTTTTCCTCTCTGAAGGCAGACCTGAAGCTAAAATAAATACATACACACTAAATGCATTTGCCTTTGCAAATGTAGGTCAAAACCCTCAGGTGGGGGCCCAGCGCTGGCAACTGGTTTGTGGTCATGAATTGCCTTTTTTCCCCCCTGCCTGCATAAGCGATTTAGCTCTGTTAACACACTTAGCGCTGTTTTTTTAGAGGTGAATACTAACTTTACAAATTCACCTATTGTGCTCCTGAACATACCAGCTCTCTGTCGGGGGAAGATAAGCCTGAAAGACAGCGATTAGACCCTGGGCGGGGGGGTGGAGGGTTGCGCAACTGTTTGATACCTAATACTAATACTTTCACGCGTAAACCTGAATGCATTTACCGCACCCACACACCCGCACGAACCGTTATAATGTCGCAAACCACAATAAGCAAACAATTCAAACACTTTCCTAAGCGAGTGCGTACTTTGACACCTGTTAAATACATATTTATAACTTCATTTACCTATTTTTAGTCGTATTTCCGTAGAAAAAGTAAGAGGATTGCGCTCCGTGAGAGAAAGTTGTTTGCATCGAAAACGGAGTGGGCGCGGTGTGCTGCAGGTCAGGTTTCTACTATGCTCGGTGTCTCCAGTTGCAGGGGGAAAAAATTCCTTCACTCCTCAAACTAAAAATAAACACAAAAAAGATATCCCTCCACTTGGTAATGCATTTACCAAGCAGCACTATAACACTGGGGTTAAACTGCGCATAAACTCGCCGCGGAAGGTGTTATTTTTTTTTAAGGTTTTGCGGGTTAACAAGAAAGCTGCCAGAGTTCGTGACGCAGTTACATTAAGTGAGGATGTGGGTCAATGAGATGCGACACACAAACAGCCTCATGTCTTTTCGAGCCTCTTCGCACTTGCTACACAAAACAACACACACGAACTATTTTTTCTTACGGAAACTTATAGAATGCTTACATTTAATCAGTGAGGCGGTTAATACGGCGAGCAAACTGCGTTGGCTTCAAAGTAAAGTTTAAACAAAGCTAGCGTCTTGAGAAAAAACAAGTCACCATAAACCAGCCTATATCTCTATAATGAGCACCAGCAATATTAATACTATTATTACCGTTATTAATTTTTATCTTACCATGCGCGTCAGTATCTCAGAGCAGTCCGGTAAAAGTGTCGCTTTGACGGCTTTAGTTATTTTGTCCCACCGGCTTGAGGAATTAACGGTGTTTCTGTGTGACAGTCCCCGCGAACATAAACACTGTCACGCTGCAAAGATTCACTAAGACACTACCCACGGGTGGGTCGGTCCCGTCCCCTTATCCGCGACTTGTTTGTTATGGACTGAGGAGAGACAGGGGACGTCCTTACGCGAGAAGTCGGTCACGTGATCGCCACCGAAACACGGTTGCTGGAGCGCAGCCAAGAGGTTAGT
>VUQR01009074.1:0-15728 GCA_015108515.1 Hemichromis elongatus | reverse complement strand
CAATACAAAAAAAAAAAAAAAAAAAATTAATTTAAAAAATGCACACAGAGAAACACCTACACCTATAAAAGTGTTACAGGAAATACATAAAATGTTAATAAAGATGAACTTCTTACCTCTGATATGTTTGAGAAATTGTGAAATTCCGTCTTTTGCGGCTCTCTTTCCCAACCTGTTGCCTCTCCACTTTCCCCGCGCCTCTGTGTTTCGCTTCTCCCTCTCGGCGCCCAGAAGTAGGTCAAATATTTTGGCAGTGGCCGCCATTTCCCCTTTTTCTCAAATGTGACACACATTCTCGTGTTGTGCTTGCATCACGTTTTATTTTGGCGACGGGCCCAGATCCTCGAGTCACGTTGAGCTGCAACGTGACGGGGCTGGACAGACAGACAGACAGACTCATTTGGACTTGTGCTACATTTTTCCAGTTGGATACAAATTTCCAACCAAGTGGGGAATAAAATGAAAGAAAAAAAAAATCACTTGAACTTACTTCTCAAGATCCAATGCATTTAGTAAAAGAAGAACTTGTTTTTGATCTCAATTGCTACTTCTCCCCTTGACCTCTTGCCCAACTTACTATCATAAATACTGAAAAGAACATAATGTACTTAACGGCTTCTGACACTGAAGAAGAAAATTAATTAGATTTGATTTTGTGCAAAGGTGCAGTGCAGCTCAAAAAAAAATGAAGTGACATTGTACTGCATATCATCACGTACAGTGTTTTCATTGACAACTTGTCTGCTTACCAAATTATTAAGGTGTTTAAGACACTAAATCATATATCTGTTCATATAAAAAAAAGCATAACTCTATTTTTTGGAACTTGATACAAAGTTAAACGACGGTGGGTGGAGTTTCGATAAACTTTGTCCTTGTAAATAAAGACCTTTGGCTCGATGAGTAAACCATTAACCAGGAGGACACCAAACAGTAGACCCATTGTTGTTGGGTTGTTTGGTGTTAAAATATATTATAAGTCCAAACATAATACTATGAGACATTGTGGCTATTGTTGTTGGTACCATTGAATGAATTGTTTCCAGAACAACCCAGCATGAGTGCATAAACAAAGAGATGCTCTGTTGTTTGAACAACACCTTCATACAAAACGCATTCATCGTACTCGAAACCAAATTTTAAGGTCAAAGAATTTACTGGACGGGTCGAAATCATTCGTTCGTTTTTGGGAAATGAGAGCATTCTTACTAATCCGACAAGTGTTTTGATAGGAGATTTAAATAATGCTAAACAGAATCCAATATATGACAAAAAGTAACACATACATTTGTACCTACTCACAAAAAAAAAAAAAAAAATCACCCTTAATAATCAGAAAGCAATAACTTGGAGTAAATTGAAATATACAGCCTTTTAGCATAAACACGTTTCTGAGTGTAATAGTTATGCTTCTATCTATCAAGCTTTTGTAAATCATCAGGTTTCTCTTCTCAGGTATGAGTCTATTGATCCCTAGTGAAGTTTAGATTGTAAAATAATGTCCAAAGAATTAGAGACCGGTGTTTACTTTAGAGATGGTTTGCCGATACAACAGTCACGTTTCAAGATAAAGCCTATACCAGCCCTGTTATAAAAAACAGTCTGAGACTATGTGCCATATAATACTATCAAGGTTTTATGACATTGTTTCTGCCAGTTTTAAAATCCATTGCCTTTAACTCCCTGCAGGTTTTCTCCATGGAACATGCACGTTAGGGTGAAGTCAAGGGAATTCCAAGTAAAGCAAAATGCGCAATTTCAAACCCTGTGAAGAAAAGCTAGTTACTAGACCGTACTGACCTCTGCACATCTATGGTACCCTGCCGCATCCCAGAATGCAAAGCCTACGAGGCTACGGAAAGGTGTTTAGCTCAAACCTGCATTGTACACTAGGTAGCTGGGTTGATTCACATTCACACTATCAATAAACTCCGGAGCAGTTTATTGATAGTTTTCTTGCCATACCAGCATTTTCTTTTTACTTTATACTTGAATACCTCCCACTTGTCTATACATGGGTGTAATTTTAGTGATGTTCACAGACCGCTTCAGCGTGACTCTTATGTTATTTTTTATGAATTTTTTCTTTTACTGCAGTCTAAATTAATTTAAATTATTTCTGTCATCACGCTTTCCTGTCTTCCTTCCTTCCTTCCTTCTATTTCTGTGTTCGTTTTTTATTGTGTCAGTGAGCAATTGGTGGTATTTTTGCATCCCTTTTGGCTTTTTTATCTCTCTGACACCGATTCTGACACACCATTTGTATACTTAACTTCAAACATATTATTGTTCTTTCCTGTTGTACTCTCCTGTTTCCTATTACTGCAGAGCCTCTTAACATGGGCAGAAAATTGACTGTTTTGTTGCTTATCAGTGACATAATACAGAAGTCATCCAGAAGGCCCGTTAGCCAGCCAACAGCCCTCACTCACAAAGGTTATTCAAGGATTTGCAAACACGTACACAGACTATTTTTAAACAGTTTAGCACAATGAGTCATTCAAGTCTCACACAAGTAATGCTTTCCCTCCTTCAGTAAAAGAGATGCAGACAGAAGTTTATGAGCTCTTCTGGTCAACTTTAAAGGATCTATCCAAAGAGTGGCAGACACCAAAAGAGATAAGAAACGACCACAATTTGTGTCATTCTTTTGTACCGTTGTGTGTGTTCAATGGCATATCAGTGCAGAAGCTCAGCGATTCCCAGATCATATACAGGTAGATGCTGTAACAGCTGAAAAAAATGAGACTAACTCATTTCTTCCAGGGTCTACTTTTTCCACTCATGTAGCAGCACTGATACACGGGTTTTGTTTCAGTGGTGAGACCCGTCAATCAGCAGAATACTGCATCCCATCTGGTGCACTCACAGTGAAGATGTGAATCGTGCTGTGGTGATGTCACAGATAGCTCTCAACACAACCAGTGCGGCAACCACGAAACCTTAAGATCTCGATTATACTGTGTTGCGGACAGAGAGAGCTGGAGAGCCGACAGGCGAGCAGTCATTCCTGTTATGCTCCTTTGAAGTCTGATGCCTGGGGTGCATGTGAAATTAGTGCAATTTGCTTCACTCAAACCCTACACCAACCCAGAAAGTATCATCCTGGCCTGAGACTGACCTACCAGCCCAGCGGCACCATCCATAGCTGAAGCGCCAAGAAGTGTAGGCCTTTGAATGGCCACTTGACCCCACCTTGAAAAGCAGTCACAGCAATCACATTGACTCCCATACTAAAATGCCCGACTTTAGGGCAAAACTATTGTACCATTGAAGAAAAGGCCCTCCATCTCCTGTTAATTCTACCCCGAGTGTCTGGTTTAAACATATGTCATTCTTCCATTTGTACAAGAAATAACTGTTATCCAATGTGCAAAGTTAGGTGGAGAGGTAGACATACAAGTTAAAACGATACGTTTGGTGGTAACTGCTTTTCCTTGGTGATCCATAGAGCTTCCAGAAAGTGTCAGGTTACGGTTACATTTCATGTTTCTCGAGGTCGCATACTGAAAAATATCTGCGTAATACATGCATGGGTGGGCTTAAATAAGCATCTTTGTTACATTAACGGAAAGATACAGTGTTTTCTTTTTTAATCATTCATTATTTTAGGTCTCACTTATTGTAACACTAGTCAATCAGGGTTGTGCCCTACTTCCCTAATGCCCTACTAATCTGTGTGTGAGGTGGCCTTTTTATACACTGTAATATTTGAGGATTCAGCAGCAGACAATGAGATCTCAGCAGCATGATCCCTCACTGTTTTGTCAGCTCTCTGACCTGTATTTACAGTCAGCTTATTGTTCCACATGTAATTCCTAATCCTCTTCTTGTTGTCTACAGTGCTGTGTGTGTGTGTGTGTGTGTGTGTGTGTGTGTGTGTGTGTGTGTGTGTGTGTTTTGGTGTGCCCACCCCCTTTTCCCATTCTTAATCCTGTGCTTTATTTTGCAATTGCATATGCAGTCATTAAGCCCATTGTAACGGCTGCACGGTCAGTGCCCTTTGAATATATTAGCACTCTTAGTAAAACAACAGTCATCAAACTACAATGTGACTTGGTCAGAAGACTGGAAACTGTCATGGTGAGTCTTGTGATTGCAAAAAAGAGAAGAATACGGCCTTTTTTATTATAATGTTACTGATTCACTGCAGAAACAACAGAGAGTCCACTAGGAACCTCACAATAGACCTCTTTCAGGTCTAATCAAACTTTAGCTCTTTTCGGTTTTAAAGTTTTTGTTTGTTTGGAGGACATGTATCAGGTGATATTGACAACAACACTGATTCTCACTAAGCCACAGAATCTCTGAGAAGTATTGATTTATTTCCCTACAAATAGATTATTATGTCAACAAATAATATTTTCATGAAAATGATCTATGTAAACAGTGACTATTTCACTATTGTAAGGTACTGAACATGTTAACTAACAATTAAAGAGGATTAAATTACCGATTAAATACTGTTAGTCACATTATTCCCCGTGCTGACATATAGCATATGTAGGAAGGTGTCACAATTCACACTGAGGTTAGGCTCGTGTTCTTTTGCACCTTCATTATTTTAAGTACTGCTTTAACTACCAAATATTGTGCCATGCAGAACTTAAAATGGAGTTTGGTTTCATTCCGGATGAGACTGAGGTTTCAGAAAGGTGCGTGTCTAGTGATAATTTTCCAGCGTCGAAGCTAAAGATGCGCTTAGGAAAACACCAAAAGAACGTACGGCACGTACCGTACGCCGATCTCGTTTGAGCAGGAAGCGTCTCTGGTGAAGGGGGGATGCTCACAGAGATAAAGAGGACAGAAAAACTGATGAGAGGAAGTTGTTGGTTCACAGGTGCAGTGCGGGGGTTTCCACATCCTTCTACCCTTCAGCTCTGGAAGCAAGCGCTGAGAAGAGGGTGACCACAGACAGGAGATTGTTTACATCAGTCATTATTTCCTGACGTACCACAACAAAGTGCAGGCAAGGAGAAAAAGAGACACTTAATTGCACAAGAAGTGGAGGAATGGCAGTGAATTACGGGAAGTTGGTCTGTGTGTTACATGACTGACAAAAGGCTTCACAGCTGCCTGCTTACAGCTTTGCATTTGTTTGTATTTATGTCCACAAGCTGGAAGCTAACCTCCAAACAGCTCATTTGTAGAATATATGAGGAAACTAACCCCTGTGCAATACCAGATGATAATCAAGCATTTTTATTATTATTTTTGTTTTTTGCAAACAAAATTTGTCTATATCGATCATAGCATATGCACATATATATGTCAGGATGTACCCTGTATGTCTGTTCCTTAAGGCGAGCCAGTCTGAATCTTTACACAAACATCGTCATGCATAAAACGATTAAAAAAGTCTATGTAACATTAGCATCTTCTGTGTCAAAGAGGACTTGGGCCTGCTTGAGAAATAATCAGTGGTTTACTGAAAGTTGTTTTGAAAATGGATCTAAATCTAAATTGTCAGTTTTTAATTGTACAGCTCAACAGTAAGATGATACAGGTTAGAATCATTTGAATTTTAAGCATTTTTCCCACAGGACATATACACTTTTATGTGCTGCAAATGTGTACACACAAACGTTCATGCAACAGATAAGGATCTACACCTACACACAAGCCATGTTTAACAGTAAAGATACCTGTAGGCATTAACCGTGAATATGTTACATAAAGTTAAAAAAAATAATAAAATAATAAAATAATAATAAACCGGTTCCAGTGAGGATGGGCTGGTGAATTACAGGTAACATGGTGGTGGTGAAAAGTGAATGTGTTTAGAGAACAAAGCTGCATATTTTGGAAGAGTTACTTTCTAGTACACGTCAAATCTACACACCCGAATACAGTGAGTGTGAAGCTGTTCAGTGATAAGCTAAACTTTTTGAGAATACTTCTTTAATGTCTTGTTGTGAGGTTCATGAGAAGCTCACTTATTCGTATCAACTGACTACTAACTGAAGTTACTTCCTTGTTAGCTTAGCTTAGCATAAAGAATTCAAAAATAAAAATAACTTTGCTTGTTAATTAACATAATAATATTTTTAGGTTAGCTAACTTATTATCATGTGTTATTTAAAGCATAACCTAAATAATTTCACTAAATGATTTCATTGTAAAACCAGTTAGCTCGATTGCTAAGGACTAGCCTATGACCATAGCACACATAATTGTTCTTTTTGAAAAGTGTTACAACAGAGACCTAACGTTTTATTCAATTTAAACTAAAATGACCTACTTAGCCCATAAACTCAGCAGGAAAGTGGCCAAGAAAGAAAGACATTGGAAGTTACTGGAAGTTAATGCAAAAAGTTTGACAAACTTCTTGGATGGGTTGTACGACACAGGAAGTTAAATAATCCTTTTAAAATGACCCAAAAGAGTCCAGCAACACACAGAGTAAAAGGGTCCAGTTTAATGATGAGTGGACGAGGCCGAGCCCACTCGGTGAGATCCGGCTGGGACAGCTGTCAGACCTGCCACCCCTCTAAGGCAATTATCCAAGTGAATGTGAAAAAAGAAAATCACCTCATTCCGAGCGCTTATAGGGGGGCTATCCACAGAAACCCAAACTGGTCTTCTACCAAGTTTTAGGCTACGTTTTCGTTTTAAAAATGCATCGTTTTGTCTCCGTTTTGGCCTCCCGTCCACACTGAGACGGAGTTTCTGGTCATGGAAAATGGAGCATTTGGATACGCTCTCAAAAACGCATACATTTGGAGATGGAGCGTTTTGGCGTAGAGTGGACGTCCAAAACGGAGACATTCCAAAATGATGACGTATGTTAGTCATATGATACAGTCAGACGGCATCGTACGGCAGTTGTTTTGTTTGCTCAAAGTTTTTAGTGGTCGTATTGAAGATTAATATGTACTCATTTGTGACTTGGAGCAACAGCTCCACCTCATTATCATTCCATTTGAAACATTCGGTGCTTTTTCTTGTCATTTCGCCACCCGTTTGAAAGAGCCGGAAAGTAAATAAACAACAGATGAAAATGACGCAGGTCAAATCGTCTTACGTTTCGCGCATGTGCGGTACTGGAACGTAAGCGTTTTGCCCCGTTTTAATGTGGACGTGCAACTGTGTGAAAAACGAGTCAAAAAGATAGTGTGGACGTGGAGGGTTTCCAGGCGAAAACTCAGTTTCCAGAACTATCCGGACTAGTGTGGATGTGGCCTTAAATACTTGTTTTAGTGCATTAAAGTTTAGCATTTTATCATTGGAGCCTGAGCCGGAGGTTTCTTCCTGTTAAAAGGGAGTTTTTCCTTCCCACTGTCAGGAAAGTGTTTGCTCATAGGGGGTCATATGATTGTTGGGTTTTCTCTGGATGTACTATTGTACAAAATAAAGCGCCTTGAGGCGACTGTTGTTGTGATCTTTTATATAAATAAAATTGAATTGAATTGAATTGCTATATTTAGCATCTAAAATTCTTCATTTGCCTGGTTTTCAACTTAACCTCCATGCTTTTGTTCTGCAAACCATAAAATCTGTTCTTAGCAGGATATTAATATTGAATGGTGACACACCTTCAAAGCCAAAGGTGGAGTTTAAATCAAATTAGGACATTAGTGCTGTAGAAACAAAATGGTAAAAAAAAAAAAGAAGAAAAAAAAACTATGCGAGCGTAGAATATGTGAGTGGGAAGATTTTCCATGGCAGTGTACACCCACTTGTGGAGGCAGCAGGTGGGGTTGTCACAGAGGGTGGAGAAGTCAGTCGTATACTATTTTCATATATGTGCTATGTTGAAAGAGCGTGTGTGAGAGAGTTTGCTTTGGGTCTGAAGAGACCAAGAGTTCAGGGTGGCAGCTAGTTAGAGCTGCTCATTGGGGGGGGATACTTGGTCATCACAGTGAATGACTCTAAGATAAAAATTTGCCCAAAGAGACCCTGACTCTGTTTGTTTTGGGGGCTCCTCGAGGGACTAGCGTTGGGGGAAAAAATACAAACGGGAGACTCTCAGATTTATTTTTTCAGACTTGCGGTGGCTCATGCACCATTTCCTGAGTGTGCACTCAGCGTGTTCCCACTTTGCATTTTATCTGTACACTTAAAGTACTTCTTGTTCTTTTAAGAACAGCCTGTTCTCTGAGGTGGTGCTCTCTGAAATATTGTTTCTGCAGAGTGTACTGGTGGGCGTGGGAGAGTGAGGAGGAAGGACAAGGCTGAAAGGCGGGGCAAAGCTGCTGTAAATCGATCCTTTGTTTTCATCTCTGCCTGCCCGTGTGTGTGTGTGTGTGTGTGTTTAAGGAACTTGTTTTGGTCTTACTGAGGTTATTTCAATGTCAAAACTAGAGCAAAAGTCACTGCAAGGCGATATGACACATTAAGTAAGAGCAAAGCAAATATAGAATTATTGCAAATGCATATAGGCTTAATGTTACTGCATGGTGAATAACTGCATGGAATATACTAAGAAACTTAAGTGAAGCTATATTTTATGTGCCATTCATAAGTCTAGGAGGGCTTTCTGTTTCTGCTCCCTGCAGCTGAGCTAAAAAAGGTGCTTCAGCTGTTGTGCTTTTGCCCTTATCTACATCTGGTGAACATCTGGTTTCCATCTGACTGTGCTCGTGTGGAGCTGGGTTGTGCGTGAGCGTGACAATAGTACAAAAAAGCGAGAAAGAAAGGGAAGAGGAGAGGGTATGGAATACGTTCGTGAGTCTCAATAAGTGTGCGTGACAGGCTGGCTGAGAGGACGAATGAGTTTGGTGGGTAGGGGGTGAGCTAATGACTTGCTAAAAAGAGAGAAAGAGTGTGTATGTGTGTGCATGTTAACCTTTCCTGCAACCAATAATCTCAATGCTGCCGTGACAAATTAGGCACAAATCTTTGCTGATGTGATTAATCTCATTGTTTCACAAAAAGGTTTTTTTTCTTTTTTACACCGGAGACGATCAGACCAGAAATCTGCATGGAAGAGTGAGCTGGCATCTTTATCTCTTTGATGGAAACCTGTTAAGTCCAGATTTTTATGACTCAGTCTAAAGCGAAGTATTATACCATGACTGGGGGGAAAAGGAGGGGGAAAAAAAGTTGTAAAATTAAGTACGAAAAGCATCATCGAACCTAAGTGTTAGTCAGATTCTCGCTGAACTTTGTGAGAAGATGATATGAGGATTAATGATTAAGATGTCCACCTCTGGGGGAAAAAAAGGCCTCTGGGTTTTAAGGAGGCAGCAGGAGTCTGTATTAAAAGTCCACGATTTGGGGTCACAGGGTATTCATGGTAAGCAGGCCAGCTGGGTTGCTTAGGAACAACCTCTAAAGCTTGTATGAACCTTTGAATATATATATATTGTAGGAGAGAAAGTAAACGATAAGATGTGTTCCACCTTTTGTCGATAAATATCTCATAATATGAGATTTTAAAAAAGTGGTTCTGGGCTTGGAAATGTGACTTTTAAAATGATTTTCAAACTGTGTCTCCCTTTATTGTAATACTCTGTTTATCTTGAGGTTTTGTAGTCTAAAGCGGCGTCTATACTGCAAGCGCTTTGCTCATTTTTCGTCACTTTGAAGCTGACGGATGGCTGCTTGCCAACTTCCTGACTTCACTTGTGTAGTGTATCCTCAAATGTGTTTACTACCAGGTCGTTTGTCAATCACCGAAATCTTTCACGCTCACTGGTTGTCACAAATGTTTGACTTTAAGTAATATTTTAATGCTAAAATAATGAAAAAAAATATTTAAAAAAGCATATTTTTTTTAATAAGAAGCCAAATCACAGTAGGTGGAGTCATCGCTCCAGGTCTTAATCCACAGAGTTTGGGCTTGTATACTGCATTTGGGATTATATTTCCTGAACCGAAACATTTAGTGGTTGAATATTATACCTGATTAATTTCTGAAAAAAGTCGAATTTTTCAGTTTATAGTATTAAATAAGTTATTAATACATTTATGGAGTACTTGTGTTTTCTTGTTTTTATTGTGTAATAAATCTGTTAATCACTGTATAGACTCACAATCCACTGGTACTGGTTTGGAACCTCCTTTTGTTTTCAGAACCTTAATTCTTTGTAGTAAAGGTTCTTTGCTACAGTGCAGGATGGATCCATGCTTTCATGTAGTCTAGAGATGTGCAAAGCTGCCGGTATTTGTATCTGTATTTGTATTTGTTGAGGGGGGGGAAAGTATTGGTATTTGTATTTGAGTAAAATTCAAAATACTACCGGTAGTTGATGTTTTTCCATAAATCCATCAATGAACATGTAACAAGGAACGTCATAAAAAACAAAAAAACAAAAAAACATAACAGCCATTGCCTCATCCATGGTTAAAACCAACAACTAATAAAATACCATTGTGAACATTATGAACCCCACCACCACCCGTCCTTGGTGGAGGACGCTGAACAAACAGTGAAACTGACTTCCAGGGGCAGAACATGGCTGTGATGATGAATTGGTACTGGTGGGGGTATTGGTGCTTTAAGTGCATGTGATTATGCATAGCAGATGTTGACAGATGTTTGATATCTCTGCCTCTGCTGATGTGACTTTTGCACACATTACATATGAGTTTGATTTCATCTGCAGCACTGAATGTAAAAAATCTTCCACACAGAATTTGATCACGTTTTTTTGGCTGGTCGAGGACCAAGAGGTGGCTCAGCAGCAGCAACACGCTTTTCCATTTGGTTGACCAAATCCATGTGGGGAGTTTCAGGTTAATGAGTGACTGGACAACTGGAAGCTCTGCTAAGGTTAACGAGCCCATAGCCTATATCTTGCTGTCTGCAAAACACAGACGTTACTTAACGTTACTCTGTCAACAGCCTATTGTCTAGATGACTGAGCTAACAGAGCTAAGTAAACAGAGCGAACATGAGAGCACCAACTGCACACGTCAATAATGCAGCGCAATTCATTAATCTCCCGATCTTTGCGAAAGTTTCAAACTGCCTCCAGAACCCAGTTAAGGTACAAAAAAATCTATTCAACAAAAATAGGGATGCAGTTCAGTCTTTTATCGCTGTGTGGAGCAGCCTGTGTCAGTAGCCTCACGTCACTCACTCACTCATCCGGTCATGCACTGCAGTCTCATAAAGAAACTCAGCTTTTTCCTTTTTTCCTTGTTCCAGAATACAAATATTTTTAAAATATTTGTTCAAAATAAGTATTCGTAAAAAAAAAACATTTTCGGGTTCGGCTCCATCCCTACTGTAGTCTCAGTTTCCTGTTCTTAGCTGACTGGAGTGTCTCCCAGTGCGGTCTTCTGTTGCTGTAGCCCATCTGCTTCAAGGTTCAATCTGTTGTACATTCAGAGATGCTCTTCTGCATATCTTGGTTGTAACAAGTGATTATCAGAGTTAGTGTTGGCTTCCCTGTTCCAGATTTTTTTGGTCTAATTTCCTGTTTCTAACTGAGAGGAGTGTGGTCTTCTGCAGCTGCAGCTTGCGTTGAGTTTTTCCTAACAACACATATGTTTGAATTGATCTCTCTTTCCTATTTCCTTGAACCAGTCTAACTCTTGTCTGCTGACCTCTGGCATTAACAAGGCATCTTCACCCACAAAACAGGCACTCACTGTATACTTTCACATTTAGACCCTCTCTAATAAACCCTAGAGATAGTTGTATGGAAAAATCCTACCACATCAGCAGTTTCTGAAATATTTAGTCTGGCACCAACAACCATTTTATATTCAAAGTCACTTCCTTGAACCTCAGCTGTCCATCTTAACCATTAAATGCATTAAGTTCCTGCCATGTAATTGGTCAATGAGATATTTGCACTAATGAGCATTTTCACAGGTGTACCTAACATAGTTGCAGGTAAGCGTACGTGTAAATATATACTTTATTAAAGTAATATTGTAAATGGGAAATGATGGTGCTATTTTTACCTTTACGGCAATGTATTATAAAAACCCATTAGTGACTTCACCATTTGCTGCTCTGCTACATTATACTGCACACACTGTGGAGAATATTGCAAACAACCTGAATAGACTATGTGATGTGATGGTCTAAATTTCCCTAAAGCATCTTGTTCTACATTAAGTTCTGTTACAGAAAAGTCCCTAAGGCCTCAAACACCCTCCTAAAAATAAACTGCTCTCGATGTGTGTTTATGATAAAGAAAGTACTGTTTGTGCACAATTCGGGTGCCAATTACAGTGTGTGTGTGTGTGTGTGTGTGTGTGAGTGAATGGGGGGATGTGGCTTGAGGTGTAAAGTACATCGATTGGGCAACAACATTCGAAATGTGCAGTTAAAAAAACTGTAGTTTGACAAATTTGTTATCTTTGACAACTTTAATTCTTAACTTTCATTTAAAGTTTCGCTGGCCTGAACAATGTTTGGCTAAACTCACCAAGTTCCAAGAGTAAGGGTAATGACACTATCTAGTCTCTGATAAAAAAAATTTAAAAAAAAGAAGCTCATCTTAAAAAATAAGGTCTGCAAAAAAGTGCCTGGTGTAGGCCCACTATCCCATACCTAAACTAAATCCACGAGGCCTTAATAGGTCAGATTACAGCCAATTTATTGTACATGTATAAGCACACTTCCTGCAACTCATCGCGCAATATTATTTTTGGCCTGAACACATCATATTAAGGATTGAGTTTCATCTCAAAACCACTTGTTTGTTCCATTCATGTCCATTGCTTAGATTTAGTTCTTAGGGTAAGGAGGAGCCAGTCTGTAATGAGCTCCCTTGAGAGACTGCAAAGACATGTCGTTTTTTTCATCACTGGTTTTAAGTGTGTGTGTGTGCGTGTGTGTGTGTTGAGGGGGGTTGTGGGGAAAATATGTTTAAGATTCCACAAAACTATGATCTGGAACAGTGAGCCCAGAGTGGCCCGCGCTGGATATTGGGCTGCAGAGGCAAAGGGAGCGTCCGGCTTTCTTGGCGGGGAATAATGTCTCCATTCTGCTTGAAGATGACTCCTCATGACTGCTTCACATCGCTAAAAAGAGGGGCCGTGGCCTGTCCATTTAGTCCATGTCAGCTGCTTCTTCTTTTTTTTGGTTGTAAACTGTTCTATAAGTATTCATGAAAAACAGGAATGACAGCAAGACAGCAAATGTGTGTGTGAGAAAGTGTGTATGTGAGAAAGTGTGACAGGAAGCAACCAGGGGCCCACTCTCAGCCACAAAGTAGTAGTAGTGACTAAAAAGATTCACTTTAAGAGGAAATGAATTGCTGTTGTGTTTGTGTGTTTGGGTATAAAATTGTCTGTGTGTGCGCGCGTGTGCTAGAAACTTCAGGCTAAATATGAATAACCTACAAACATGTATGTACATATTGCAGCTTGTGTGAATAAATTTGCACCCTTTATATGATAGATGTGGTGAGTTTCCTCCTCAGGGGAGCCCACAGTGGAAACCTTCGTGATCGTATGTTGTCTTACTTATAACCATATATGCTGTGTACAAGAAAACAGGCCGTCTGTTGCTCGGGATATCATGAGCTCATGAAGCTTTGGGCTTCATTTTAGCAAGAATGACAGGTCTTATGATGGAACACACAAGCCTCCCTTTGTAATTTAAATACATGTTGCTTTTCTATATAAAGGAATATAAATAAATTTAATATTTATATATATATATTTTGAAATTGCTTTTCTGGGTATTTATCAAGTCCTCTTTTCTGTTTGAATTTGCATCGTTTAGCAGAAGAAAAGTGGTTCAGTCAGTTTTCCATAGTTATAGTTTGAACATGTTGTTCCTCTTGAAAGAAAACATCCCCATTAAAAAAATGGGGGTGAAGAAAGGTTGAAAATAGCTGACATACTTTTGAGGAAGTCTCTCAGTTGGCACTTAATTGTGTTGCTCCATCTGGTGTTTTGTTGAAGCTACTGCAGCGCAGTCCTATGAGAATATAATACAAAATGTCAGCTTTTAACAGTTTATATTCTTCAGCAGGCAGTTTGGACGTATAGCTCCCTCTACTGTTCATAACCTTTATCACATTGAAATTAGAAGGTAGGGAGAACGAGACAAGGAATGGAGAATATTAGATAACATTTTTCCAATTTTCTGTTGTCCAATCTTGTCCCAGGAGTGTGGTCTTCTGCTGCTGTAACCCCACAGAAGACCACACACAGATGCAGAGATGCTCTTCTGCATAACCTGGTGTAAGGAATGGTTATTTGAGTTACCTTTTTTCTATCAGTTTGAAGCGGTCAGTTTTCCTCTGACCACTGACACCAAAAAGTATTTTCAGTTGTCTGAATTAGTTAAGTGACCTCTATTCCCCATTCTGTTGCCATCTTGTTCATGTCATATAATAAATAGGGGTGGGTTTCAAAAATCGATTTTCTGATTTTAGCTTTTATAAAACAATATTGATTCATTAAAATCCTGAATCTATTTTTAAATATAAATGTATTTTGCCAGAAATGCCAGAATCTAAGGTTAAACCTCACAAAACTATTTCAACAACCACCAAACAGCTAAAACAGTAAAGGAGGAGGAACCAAATTATATTTGGGGGGTCTGTGGTTATAGATTCTTTGGGTCATGGCAGCAAACTAACCCTTTGTCTTGTATCTTAATGAAAAGATGAGTGGAAATCCTCCTTGGATACTAGTTGAAAATGTGTAAAAATGTTTTTTCTAAATTGCAGCCGGACTTTCGTGAGAATTTGACTAAGGCAAATACACTTTGGTGCAGACTGGACGAAGGTCCTATATATGGCTTTTCCATGTTATAACGTCACAGTTGCTGAAACCCTTTGATTCTGTATCACGTGTTTCATACTGGTGCATAACACATGACATTAATGAGTCTAATGCATGCAGTCGTTGATCTAATGTGTTTACTTACCAGAGATAGACTATAAATATGCTCCCATGATTATTCAACAGCTTGTCAAAGCAGCAACAACTCGATGTAAATGTTTTTTGTCAGTCTCCCCAATCGTTACGAAGGAATTTTGGCCCACTTCCACTGAAAGATGAAAAGTTAGTGTTTAAGCCTGCAAATTCACTTGTATACAAAGAAATCCCCTCAGATCGGCTTTTATATAAAACTTATACTTTGTAAGTAACAATTTAACTGTTTTTAAAGAAAGGAAAATAATAATCTGCTTTCCATTTGTGACACTGTGAAAAGATAACCATATTTTCTTTTTGCAATACAAAGCGCCTTGAGGCAATTGTTGTTGTGATTTGGTCCTGTATAAATAAAATTGAAATGAATTGAATTGAATTGAATTGAAAGACTTGAGACGTCTGAAGGATCTTGCAGGAATAGTGATACTATTTTCCAACCTATTGAACAGTAGACTGTGATTTCATAACTGTTGGTGTCTGGATGAATCTCAGGCATGCAGGCTGACTGAACACAGGTTGGAAGTCATGATTGAGCACTGACACTGGCAAGAAAGCGAGAGACACAGCAACAAGAATATCAGAGGAAACAATTTGAGGAAGAACCCAAAAACTGTAAATTAAGTTGCTGCAATTGCACTAATGAGCATATGAAGGGATATAAAGTCTCAGGTGAGTGTATATATTGTATATGTCAAGTTGAAAAAATCCTACTATTACCAGTGCATTTCTTTGCATTTGACCCAAACTCCTACTTTAAGTGTGTTTAAGCAAGTGTGGCTCAGATCACTGTGTTATTTGTTATGACCCAGGTCATGATACTCTGTGGTACTCTTTACTGTACAGTGCTGTGATAATGTAATGGGTGGGCACTGTACTGATAGGGAGGTCCATCAACATGTATGTTGTCAGGAAAACCAAGCTTAACCGCACCC
>VUQR01009073.1:4490-17901 GCA_015108515.1 Hemichromis elongatus | reverse complement strand
AAACTTTCCGCCCCCCCCCCCCCCCCCTTCTTAAAAAAACAAAACTTGTGAGGACTGAATGAGAAGCGCTATGCTACCAATATTACACATTTTGTTTCCCCTTTGTAAATGGACAAAACAAATCATAAAAACCTTTATTTTTTATTTTTTTTAATCATTTGCAGGAGTGAATTTGGAAAAACAGATTCTTTTAAATTTCCAGTGCTTTGCTGGGAAATGTTGTGACCTTGTATTTGACTTTTTCTGTCTTGATTACTCTTGTTTTGTCAAAATATCTGTTGCATACAATAAATTTTCAGTTTTTAAAATACACTTTTTTATTGTAAATTTGTCTTGTACATGTAAATAAAAATGGAAAGAATTTCTGGCTTTTGGATTTGTGCCATTTCAAAATGGACACATTTCAAAATACAGAGAGAAAATACACTGTAAAGAGTCTAAAAGTAAACTGTGTGAGAAAACCTGAAATATAAAAGAGCTGGGTTAGTATAAAAACGTTCCTGATTAAAACACATTTTGTCCTTTATGTAATGGTGCGCAGAGTAGCAAGCTTGTGCTGTAAGAGAACTAAATCCTTTTCCGTTACACATGCATGGTTCTAGCATTTAGCAATATTGCAGCGCAGACATGTCAGACTCCGGCTGCAGATACATTTCCTACTGAGGAAGCTGAACTCATGAAGGCCACACAGTTTTCCCTCTGAAGGGAAGCCATTTTCCTTTGTCTGGATGAGTACACATCGTTTTTCTGGCTGCTTTGCTTTTAATGCCACCTTGTGGTGTATTTATGAAAATGCCTTTAGTTGGGAAGAAGCTGTATGTGTTTGTATGCAGGCTAAAGATGAATAAGTATTTAAATTGACAGAACGCTGTAGAGTTCGTGTGTGCCCCCCTGTTCCTCGTGTATTTTTACTCTCCCCCACCCCTCACTTTGTCATTATGCCTTTAGAGGATGAGATCCTTGCAGTTTATGAGGCCGTAGTGTCTAACTAGATCTCTTCGTCTGTTCTCATTCTGCCTGCCGTTCTCTAATCATTACTCTTTCCTCCCTCCAGGCCAGATCATAAACCTAATGATAATGGTTTTTCTAAGGGTCAAACCTAACGCCCATCTGCCTTTTTGAGGTCATGTCCCACAACCTCTCAGTTCTGAACACAATACACCCCCTACTCCAATCAGCCAGATAGCACTGAACTACATCCACACACCCAAACAGACGGAAGCTGTTGGTGTTTAGAGCATGACCATGAATCCCTCGTCACACTTCCCTATGCAGTGAGTTGGCAGGTGCGGTTCAGTAAAAGAGGTACTTACTGCATGAAACTGCTTTTTAAAAAAAAAAAAAAAAAAAAAATCTAGCCATCTAACCAGTAAAATATGCTAACTGAATGTGGGGGTGAGCTTTTCCTTTCAAGCGGCAATCATTCACATTGCAAACCATTTGTACTTTGCTGCAGCATGTCTGCATATTTGAGTAAAATGCGCCAACACTTGAGGTTGTTTATTGTGACTTGATAAAACAAAATCAAACGGCTCTTGCTTAGAAACATGGCCAGTGTACACTAAAGGGACCTTGGCATTCAACAGCAATACAAAGAGAAGTTTATAGCCCATCTGCATTTCTGTAAAATGGTTCCTTTGTCAGATGACAAAACGCCTATAAAAAGTTATTCGTTCAAAGGTCATATGCAAACACTTGTTGTTTGCCAGTCTCATTGCTGCCGTCCATAATAAAGCATGAAGAGAAGCTTCATAGTCACACTGAGAAAATGTGTTAGTACAACCTAACTTTAAATAGACAGGAACAACAGAAAGATGCACATTTATTATTTTTATTTTATCAATTGAGGGACAGTCCATTGAAAAGTCATAAAAACTTGACAGCCTGGAATGGTCTTGTTTCAATAAGCCTCATGCACCGAGAACAGAATAACCTCAGCTGGTCAAACTGCATCTTCTTCAAACTTGATACCAGCAGAAATTTCTATGAAACATTACACAACTCATTTGCAAATTAACTCATACATACAGTTACCGAGCATGTGACCTTTGGTCTCTGGGCTGTCAGTAGGCATGGCAACAGAGAGCAAACAGTTTAGCAGAGCTGAAATGTGGTGGTTACTCCACTTTAGGTGGTTGCCCAAACCGATAGGCTGAATAGTTCCCCCCCCGGACGGTAAAAATACATCTACAACACGATTTGAAAGAAAATCGCTGTCACAGGATTATGATGCAAACAAACCTCACATTATAAGAAACAAATGAAAATGTTCTAGTAAGAGTGACGAGCGTTCCTGTTCTTGATGATACTAAACCAAACACGAACGTCGTCACCGTCGTATTAGTTGGATCAAGGTTTAGCTTGTATGTGCCAGTAATTGTGTGATGATGGGTGTATTTCAACCGTTTCTTTATAAGAGCAGATCAAACTTACCAAAGTGGGGGAAAAAAAAAGTAAAGAAACAAGTTCCATTATCTGGTGCCAAGAATTATAAGTTTATAACGATGCAAGTTTTAAAGAGACCCTGTGCTCTTACGAGAGGGTGATGGAGGTGGCTAGACCATGCACCAGCACTGCACAGCCACCGCCCATCACTAACTCTCCAATCTCTTCATCCAGGAGGGAAAATTGAAGTGGACTACAAGTAAAGAGCGATTTAAGGACAAGTGTGAGGCACTCAGTTTGGCTTCAGAGGGTTTAAGAGGTGCTATGGGCATAAACAAGTTATAAAAATAGATAAAACTGCAACGTCTGTTATTCCTTCAATGCCTGCCTCCACTTCCACAGCTCTGCAATGACCTGAGGATGAAAAAATAAAACAGCTGGCTTAAAATGTTGTCAAAACCAGGGCAGGTTCAAAGGCATTTAAAATGTGCAAGATGGCAACATGGTCTCCCGTGTAGCACATTTACTGTAACACAACTACCACCTTACTTTGGAATAGTTGGACTTTGACGCCCCCTAGTGGTACAACAGATGCTTAGTACGTCACCTCCCATTTAAATAAAATTTACAGCCATTAGCTACATTTACACAATAATCTAAGAAAGTAGGAATGTTATAATAGCAGGCAATGTAAATTTGTTGTATACCTTGGCATCTGTGACCTTGTGACCATGCTTCACAAAGTTCTCAAACTTGGGCTGGGCTTTAGGTAATGTTATTCCCTATAAGGAAAAAACAACCCCAAATATAATCAATTCACAACTACAATCGTGCCAAACAGAATAATGGTAATAAAACAGCTTCAAAGGACATTCAGGAGCAAACCTTCTTCACTGCCTCCATCATCTTGGCTTTGATCTCCGGCACACTTAAAGGTCCTTTGGGAGTTGGCGGGGTTTTGGGAGACTTGTCACCCTTTCCTTTAGGTGTCTTTTCCTACATTGAGCAAAAAGAATAAATAAATTAAATAAAAGTGAAGAAATTAGAAGTGTATTCTAAGTGTTTAATTTTTAAATATTGTATCTGCCTTTGCTCATCATCCTGTAAACCATTGTTACCTGGTTTTTGGATGGAGTGTTTGGTTTTGAACTCTTGCCATTCTGTGCAGGTGTTTTGGGTTTGGATGGCGTCTGTTTGGATGGTGCAGGTTTGGCCGGTGCTGCCTTGGCCTGTAACAAATGGGCAGCTGTCAGTTGCAGAGTGAGCACATGTAGATTAAGCCTCAACTCAAAATCCCGTGATAAAGATATCCGCTTGCCTTAACAGGCGATTCTTCTTCCATGCTCTCCTCGTCGTCCTCGTCCTCCTCCTCGTCATCATCCCTGGAGAAGTGAGAAAGATTAAAACAACAGCAGTTCAACTACAACTTCATGCATCATGTATAAAAATTAAACCAATGAAGTCACTCTTAACTCCTACAGCGCAGTGTTAGCACCACCATCGCTGCTGCTTTATCTTTCAGGACTTTTTTTTTCCCCATTGAAACGACCTGTGCAGGTATAAATTCTGGCGGTGCATGGATTTTAGGTTTCACTCGTACAGGAACTGCTCGTAAAGTGATCCTTAACATGTTCCCCCCCCCAGTTTCATAATAACAGCGACTATTAACTGCACACTGTAGTGGCTACGTAGCATAAATAGAGTTCAGATTATTTCCTACAAATTTGTTTTATGTTATGAAGAAGCTCCATACAGTGCATTATTTCCACCCTATTAGTGAGAAACAAACACGCTCTTATGAAACCTAAAAGAACAGGTGTCCAAAAGCCAGCTGATCTTTGCCACGCATTTCAGTTTCACAATACGAGTTGGTGAAAAAGAGGACCGTTTTCAACAAAAGCCTGCTACACATGCTGGCGGCAAGATGAGCAGAAGTATGTTCCTTTCCCAGCAGTGCAGTGACCCAAATATAAAGTAAGGCTTTGCCCAGAGCCGGCCATCTTTAATAAATGATCTCCCTACAGTCGTCAGCTCTCCAAAAAGCAGGAAGCCGACAAATGCAAAGCCACCATCTGTTCGCATGAGGACGTCAACTTAAGGACTTCACAGCATTTGTGTGGTCACACACTCACTCATCGTCCTCATCTTCATCGTCATCATCCTCGTCTTCTTCATCATCATCGTCGTCATCATCACCCTCCATTTCGATTTTCATCTTTTTCTGTACAAGAGAGTAAAAGTAAATCCATGTGACTTAAAGTGACAAATTTACATTTTACACTGAAACCGATTTTAATAAAACACAAACCTGAGACTTAGCAGCAGGGGAAGCAGCGGGCCTTTTCTTTGATGTTTTGACGTCTTCCTCCTCTTCATCGTCATCCTCATCGTCTTCATCAAAAGACTGATCTGCATCCATCACTGCGGGAACAATTGACAAGGATTTCAGAATCAAAAACTACTCACTCTGCTGTGCTATGAGGAGTCTTGATTGAGGGTTATCACCATATTCTCGGTTTTATGAATACTCACTGACAAGGTGCTGACCACTGATATGGATTGGACCTGAACCTGCCTTCAGGCGGAAAACTGCTGGGGGTGTGATTGTGTAACCACCAAGACACGCCTGCAACAAAATGCACACATAAGACAGCTGCTGCAAAACTACACAGAGCAGTTTTACCTGAGGTAGCAGCACAGAAGCCCCTACATGTGAGGCTAAGGAAGACAAGCATAAAATCAATCGGTTACCCGGATGTGTTTTCAAGCCGATGGTTTACTTACACTTGGCAAGGTAGAGGGCTTAAGTGAAACCAGAACTGCCTTGACCTCCTGACCCTCTGCGTCCTGCCCTTCTACTTCCACCATATGAAGTTCATCTTTTGTGCTGGGGTCCACACACACCTAAAGACACAACAGAACATCTGACGTTTTGGTGGCGGGAACTTTCAAACCAAAAATATTAACCACACAAACAAAACAACACGATTTGGTAGTCACAGTAAGGTTGGACCATATGTAAAAGTTTCCGACCGACAATCGTCAGTCCAATAACCGACGACAGGCGATATAGATGTGCATGTGCAGACTTTGATGGGCAGAGCAATGTAATCATGCACGGACTGATTTGTGCATTTAGAACACAGAAGTAGTCCAAACATGGATGAACTAATTGCCAAATTGTACACTGGAGAAGGCCCAGATCGAAATAGACTGTTACCTAAGCAAGGAGGTCGTAGACAGAAGACGATCCACTGGCTCGGTGGAAAACGCATTAAAAACGTTTCCCATTGATGTCACAAGTGGCACAGAAATATCTGTGTATACCAGCCACACATCTTCAACTCCGCTGGTGACATTGTTAACCACCAACGCACACTGCTAAACCTGATAAAATAAACGAGCTTGTTTACTGTCAAAAAATTTAAGTTTTGTTTGGAGGGAATATTTTACCATCTTTTCTTATTTGTTTCAGTAATAATATAGCTACTTTATGGATTATTCATTTTATTTATTTGAGATGCACCAAATCCCACAGGAGACTTAAAAATATACATCTCCGACGTAAACTTATGTTGGCTGGAAGAGACATTTTGATTTTTAACTTGTTTGGTCAAGTGTGTAAGACAGATAAATACTGGAACGGCCTGTAAACACAGTTATAGTGGAAAGAAGAAGCTAGTGTCCCACCATTGCTGTTTTTTTTATTTAAATAAAACACTTTTTCCTGAAAATAGCCCACTGCTCTTCTTTCTGTTATGAATTTGAATAAATGAATCGCTGCTGCGTTTGGGCACATTTGTTTCCAGCTTAAAGATGGTGCTTTTAAAACGGTGCTTTTATTTATTTCTGTTGACTGCTTTAATTCAGCTCCAACCAACATTATTTGCAAACTTACTCACGGACAAATAAAATAGCCCTTGTAAAAACTGACGATAGGGTTACCCTATCATGGATATAGTCGTCCAATCGCCTCACCTTAATTCACAGTACCACTTATCTGCATCATTCACCTCACAACTAAAAGTAGTGTCCTCAGTGTGTGGGACACAATGAAATGTGACAATGTTGTGTCTACATTCGGTTTGCCTGATACTAAGAGATAAAATATTCTGGGATGAACAAACTGCATGAATGCTGAGAAGGACAAAGACACCAACCATCCTCAGATCCAGCTGATGCTCCAAGTCATCATCATCAGGATTGAAAATCACTTCCTTTCCAGCTTCCAGTACACAACCTGAGGAAGAGATTTCAATAAAATCATTTTAAAATAATAGTAAAAATGTAGAAAGTGAGTAGTATCAAGTGCTTTGTGGTCTGCATGTGACCTGTCAATTACTTGGGTGTAAAGCGCTGCATTTAAGCTGCACACAAGAGGGAGCCCTACAGAACAAGGGGTGAACATTGTCACATGGCAAGAGCAGGAATTCCCCTCAAATGAAGAAGCGAGGGTTTCTGAAAATCACTTCATCAAAACTTAAGTTTTGAAACACCTAGCAAAGACACGTGGCATATAAATATTTCAATATGCATCCTCTACAGCTATGGCATTTCAATCAACCCGAGTTAAAAGCCAGTTACAGAGCTTTGGATAAGTATCACCAATCTGGAGACAGTCTATTATCAGGTTAAGACGATCTGGAGGGATCTGGCTTTGGTTCAGTGTGTGGAAAAAAATGTTTAGCCCTCGCTAAACATTTTAAATCACCTAAGAATTATAAATCTGCAACTTTTTATACTCAAATCATTAAAACGGCACAGTGTGATGGTATGTGCTGTTTAAACGGTATCTAAAGTGTCCATTATAAAACAAGAGTTATATTTTATTCTGTAAGAAAGAATAGAAGAAAAAAACTAGAAACACTTTTTAAAGATGTTGAGTGTCTTAAAACGCAGTCACGGGAGGAGGAGGGGGGAGGTCAGCGCGGTCCGCGTGTGTTTGAAGCCACGTTGAGAGCACTTTCCCCGGCCAGCAAAAAACTGTCAGGTCGAACAAGAGCGTCAAAGGGACAGTTCATCGAAAAAAAGCCCGATGCTTCGACAGAACAGCAGCGTCAACTCTCTGTTTAAAGAAACTGATCAGATATCAACGCTGTTAATAAATCACAGGGGGCCGCCATGTTGATAATCAAGCACGTGTGTGGTAAAGTGGTCTGAAGCACAGCAGCTCAGGAGGACTCTATCAACCTTCTGCCACGGCTCATAACAGCTAGCAACACAATACATTAAAATGTTTTAAATGCAAACAGGTCTTTGTCTGGAAGAAGGCACGTGCAGCTAAACATGCTACATATAATGTCTCTGTTGCTAACGCCAAAAAACACGGACACAGTATATAAAACAACTTCAAGCCACACATAAAATGAAGTCATGCTCTCACCGTAAAGAAAGGTTTGTGGTGCCATTGGTTCATCCAATCCGTTCATGTTTTAGACGAGGATGCTGACAAACTCTTTATATACTGTGAAAGAATTACCAAATGGTACCAGCAGCCACTAACTAACGTGCGACAGCGCTCCCGCTCTTCTTCTATTCTTAATGAGGCACGGAGTGAAAACATTCAGCCCACACTGCCACCTGCAGGACCGCTGCACAGGACATCATGCGGCTACTTCATGGTGTGTGTTGGAAAAGGGCAAAATCAAAATCGCACAGAATTACACTCATTTTTATATATACGGTTCCCCATTGTTGTCCTTTTTTTTCTACCATGCTCACTACAGTCATTTAAGTTTCCTTTTTTATACGATCACGCCGAACACATTATGTTGTTCGGTAGCTGAAAATCTGTCTCTAGGTGTCAGCAGAGTGAAAAAGTATTGAGCCCTCCCTTATTTCTTTATAGTTTATTTAAAGTAGTCAGACTTTCTTGTACTTTTTTCTGGGTACCTTCTTCCAGAGAAGTTTCATTCTGGAAGAATGAACATTAATTTTTTTCAATTTATTTATATAACGCTAAATTATAGCAACAATATATTTTATACAGTAATGTAAAGGCCCTACAAATATAGCATTTCAAAGCTTTTTTTTTTTTGTTAAGCCACTCATCGCTGATCTATCAGTCATTCAAGAATGACTCAAGGGATGAATCAATTGAATCAATTTACAGAACCAATTTTAAATTGTCTCCTAAATTGGCACTTTACTAGTAGCTTATTGTAAAATCACACCATTAGTTTCCACTTTTGTGGGTTAATCTATGACAAATGCCAAAGATAACACAGTTTGATAAGCATAAAACAATATTTTTGCATCACAAGGTATACTTAAGAGCTATTAGCCCAAAATTTGGCATATTGTGGTATGGGGTGCAGTGTGTCCTTAAAGACATGAAGTGAAGGACAAAAGAAGTGGCAGGCTGGAATTTTGAACAAAACTGTACTTATAATATAAAAGTTAGCTGCTAATAGTTGATTGATGGGCAATTTCATTTTTTTTCAGAGTTTTTTTCGTTGAGCTAAATGAATACAGATGGGAAGGGAATGGGAAAGAAAAACTAATTAACTTAACATGACCAAAACAGTTTCAAGTCTGAGGACTTGCAAATGTCATGGCATATGATTCAGACAGTTTTCATACTCATTAAATTTTTCAGTGACTCCTTAAAGCCTGCTCTGTGTTTTGTGTTCTCCGCTGATTTATTTAGGTTTCCGTTCGAATGATAATTACATTTTCTAATAGCATACAAAAAATAAAGGCACCCCAGTTTAAAGTAGCACACCACTCAAAGTTAAGAATTGACACATTTATTCTTATGGCTTAGAATGAACCTATTGGTGAGATTGAATAATCTGATTCCAAAATAAGATCTTCGAGACCTGAGGCTGCGATGTCACACGGTCGTACGTTGCAGCAAAGGGCCTCTCTCTCATCTGACTGCAAAAAAGAACAGCAATGAATATTTTAGTGCCTAAACTACGATAGTCTTGCGAGTTTTCTATTATGGTGGCGGCTTTAAACACACCACGAGTCACAGGAAACATTCAGCAGGGTACTGCTGCAGAAGAAACCCTATTTTCTGTGTACCGCGTACGTCAGTGTGACATCACCGTCCTCGTTTGGATGGAGGACACAGTGCCAAATGTTCATTATTACAAATGGAGCTGTCCTCAGTGTCATATCACATTCCAAAGCTGACATTCAGCGGTTTTTTCCTGCAAGATAATCAGAAGCTTTCTCAGTTCTTTGCTGGAACAGACCAGTACCAAAAGTCTCGGTGTTTCTGACACAGTGATGTCTTTTAGACAAAACTTCTTCTGTGGCGTCGCTGTTTCCATCTAAGAGTCACGCCTCGATTACTTGTCACCTGTGCAAAACACCTCATAAGCCTCTTTTCTTCAACATCTTTGATTTGCGGGCATTTCATAATTATGTCTAAAATTTATTCATGTTTTTTTCAACTTTTTTTTTTTTTTTGGTTTTTACATTTTTGACAAAACACCAATTTGACCACAAGCAGAAAAGCAGCAGATTAAAATATGAAAAAAGAATGAACTGGTTGTTTGACTTGTACTGTAAGTTTTGGACGGACGAACATAACACAGACTCAGCACACAAGCGACATCCAGGTCAGCACAAATTTACAAGGATCACCGCATCATTGAAACCAACGCACAACTTTTGCAGTATCTCATATCTGTCAACCACAAGATGCATGAGACAAGAATAGATTTACTTATGGTCAAATCTGGCAAAAATTTGGAAATAAATCAAGCATGCAATCATACTTTCAAACAAAACAAAGCAAAAAAACCCAAAAAAAAACAACCCCAAACCCAACTGCTTTTTGGCAAACAAAGAAAACGTTCAGCTTCACGTCGCTCTTCACTGGTCAGGAGCAGCCTCATAATGGATGAGCAGCTTTATCTTTAATTAGCCAATCTTCATGTCTTCATGATAGTACAGAGACAAACGTGTTAACATCCACGTCTGACACATCAGTCCCTTTGTGTTGTGCGACAAAACTCGTCAGGAGCACTAAACAGCATCCCAGTCCAGTCCCTTCATTCGAGTCATTGTGGGGGATTCAGCCTATATCCTGATCACAGCTGGATAAAACAGGAGGAGGAGGAGGAGGAGGAGGAGAGACTGGATGTATTGCACATATGCATCCACACACACGCACTCACATTCAGCCCTCTCATTTTTCCATGTGGGTGTCTCCACCTTCACCGCTTGTTCTACATCACGTTTTCAAACAGCTGCATGGATCTCATCATAGTTTCATCCTGTTGAGAAAGAAGACAAACGGTGTGTGGAGCTATTTTGAATTCATTCACGTGTGAAAAGAAGTCATCTGCCTGGATTGTGGGTTTTTTTGTACGTGACTTTTGACATAAATAAAATTAAGTAATGGTGAAATTATGTAAGTAATATACTTCAGGGAGTCCTCTCTCTCTAAAAATAAAGTGTTAGCCTTTGTAAAGCACTTCATGAATGAGGACTGTGTGGAGGAGAGGTTGTTTGAGTACGATGCAGTCGTGGTTTCATGACTCGACCAACAAGCCGGAGTAAGAAACTATTTGCTTATTTTCTGGTGGGGTTAAGGTGTACTGAGTGGTGCAATCAGCTGGCAGAGCAGATATCACTTGCTTAGTATGACTGTTTTTTATTATCATTGATTGCCAGTGCTGAACTAATACTTCTTTATATAGAAAAAACAGTCAAAAACTACCTAATTAACACACATGACTCAAACTTGCGCTAACTGATGCATATTACCTTTTAATTCTTTAACTATTCATTTGACAAAACACATGAAGAAGAATACTGACCTCTTGGCAGGCTACAACGAACTCCTCCAAAGTCACCACACCATCTTTGTTCTTATCCATTTTCTGTAGAGACACAGTTATTTTTATTTTGTTGATTCTGATTGGCATTGCTTTGCATCCTAACCCTAATGAAACAGCCTAATAATGACTACAAAGCTGCTATAAAACAAGGTTTCTTGGGAATTACAGGGTTGTGACAAGAGACATTAAAGGTCTGCATTCCTTTCTTATATTATGCGTAAACACTACCAGACTGAAACATGTAGTTGAGTTGAAAGTGTAAAGAAACTCCTTAATGGGAGTTGATCCCAGTCGAGCTCTATTTAAATGAATAGCATGACTTGTTGTGTGGTAAAGCCCAAGATGTCAGTAGTCGAGTTTTGATTAGTCTACAATGCTCAAAATTAAAAGGAAGAAGAAATTAAAAATCCATCAGATTTCCTGGGATCTTTTTCATCCTCTTGAGACTTTGATGAGACATAGCAAACCTTCTGGAAAAGGCATGTACTGATGTCCCATCATGAAGTAGTTAGACTACCTGTGCAACTTCTGTCACATACATACCTGGTACCATCTAATAACTCATGGCACCAGTAGTGACACTGTCCCTAGCCAAATACAAAACTAGAACCTTCATTAACTTGATACATAACTCTGATTCAAAAGTGTTCCTTTAATGAACTTTTACTGTACCAGTACAGTCCATGGATGCACCTTTCTGACCATGCGTTCTCATATTAACTTTGTACATATGGTGACCTCTGGATTTAAAGAAGTGATGGTGCCAGTAACCATAAATCTAAACTGGAGGCTATAAAATGTTCCATGAGTGATGTCACGGTGCTATTATTGTATTCAATTATTGTATTTGTATTGTATTATTGCTGTATTTGAAATGAACCTGAAAAAAGGCATCCACATGCTGCTGTGGAACGTCTCCTTTCAGTGCAGGGTAGGTGTACTTGCCCATCATGTCATATATGGCCCTCACAATCTCAGTCATTTCCTGCAAGGACAGGAGAGTCACGTCAGGCTTAGACAAAGACTTGAGATAACAAATAAAACCCAATTAAAACTGTCTCACTTCTCTGTTTATGTATCCATCTCTGTTGATGTCATACAGGTGAAACGTCCACTCCAGCTTTTCCCTTAGTGTTCCCCTCAGCAGAATAGATAGTCCCATTACAAAATCCTGTACATCAGGAAAGACGGAACGCATTAAAGTTAAAAAAATGAGCAGAAAAGTTAACAAATAACTAAGATTTTGTCCATTTTTTGTACCTTAAACTTTATTGAACCATTGTTTGCAGTGTCGAAGGCGCTGAACAGATAATGTGCATACATGCTTGCATCTGTAACACACAAAAAAAGTTAAAAAAAAAAGATAAAAGCTTCATGGTGCAGTAAAAACAGATTAAAAACTATGTACTTTACCTCCATGAGGAAAGAACTGTGCATAAATGTGTTTAAATGTCTCCTCGTTTACAACGCCACTTGGACATTCCTGTTGGAGAAATGAGACGCTACAGTTATTCTACTCAGTGAGTATTGTGTTGGCTGATTCTGTGATGCACACATACACTATATTGCCAAAAGTATTCACTTGTCTGCCTTCACATGCATATGAGCTTAATTGAGATCTAATTTTTAATCATTTAATATGATGCAGGCCCACCCTTTGCAGCAATAACAACTTAAACTCTCCTGGAAGGGCTTTCCACAAGATTTAGGAGGTTGTTTATGGGAATGTTTGCCCATTCTTCCAGAAGTGCATTTGTGAGGTCAGACACTGATGTTGGATGAGGAGGCCTGGCTTGCATTCTCTGGTTCTAATTCATCCCAAAGGTGTTCTTTGGGGTTAAGATTAGGTTGAGATGCAGGCCGGTCAACAAACTCACTCAATGGTGTCTTTATGGACCTTGCTTTGCGCACTGGTGATGTTGAAACAGAAAAGGTCATCTGCAAACTGTTGCCATAACATTAAGCCCCATTCCTGATAAACAACCCCACACCATAATCTGCCTGCCACCAAACTTTACACCTGGCACCATGCAGTCAGACAAGTACTGCTCTCCTGGCAACCACCAAACCCAGTATCATCCATTGGATTGTTAGACAGAGAAGCATGATTTGTCAGTGTAAAGGACCACGGCAGACCCCACGACATATTCATGCTTTCAAACATCTTTTATTCGACACAACACACACAGAGCTGCGGCTCTCCCGCCGCCAGCTCAACATAACACACC
>VUQR01009066.1:4647-21318 GCA_015108515.1 Hemichromis elongatus | reverse complement strand
GCACTTCGCTCTCACACTGCAGGCTTACTTGTTGTTCCTTGAGTATTTAAAAGTAGAATGGGAGGCGGAGCCTTCAGTTTTCAGGCCCCTCTTCTATGGAACCAGCTTCCAGTTTGGATTCAGGAGACAGACACTATCTCTACTTTTAAGATTAGGCTTAAAGATAAGATGCCCTTTATTAGTCCCACAGCTGGAAAATTTGTTGTTAAAACTTTTCTTTTTGACAAATCATATAGTTAGGGCTGGACCAGGTGACCCTGAATCCTCCCTTAGTTATGCTGCAATAGACGTAGGCTGCCAGGGGATTCCCATGATGCATTGAGTTTTCCTTTCCACTCACTTTTCTCACTCACTGTGTTAACAGACCTCTCTGCATTGAATCGTAGCTGTTATTAATCTCTGTCTGTCTTCCACAGCATGTCTTTATCCTGTTCTTTCTTCTCTTCTTTTTTTCATAGTACCCTTCTTATGTATTTCATACATGTGTTATTTTCAGACAGGTGGGGATCATGTCTCCTCCCCCCTGTCCTTTTCATTAATGTTCCAGTCCAGTTTGTACTTGGGCGTGATTTAACCAATTAAGCAATACCTATCTACTATATGTCAGCTGACCCATCTATGAGGTTTTGATTGGTTAATTTGAATTTTTTTCTGTTTCCTGTCTTGTATTAAAGCAATTTTCTACAATGTATTACCATGACCCTGATGAAGGCCACAGGCCGAAACGCATTGGTCAATTATTAAAGTTGTTTATCTTCCCTCAAGTGTTGCTGGAGTTCCTACACTGTTCATTCTTCCATCCTCTCTATGCACCTTGGAAATAGGTGAAGTTGTGCCAGAAATTTTGCTGCGATTGATCATTCTTCTCTCACCCCAACCGGTCACAGCAGATGGCCCCGCCCCTCCCTGAACCTGGTTCTGCCGGAGGTTTCTTCCTGTTAAAAGGGAGTTTTTCCTTCCCACTGTTGCCAAAGTGCTTGCTCATAGGGGGTCATATGATTGTTGGGTTCTTCTCTGTACAATATAAAGCGCCTTGAGGCGACTGTTGTTGTGATCTGGCGCTATATAAATAAAATTGATTTGAATTTTGGGGGAAGCGAATGAATTAAAACACGACATTTATTACCACAGTTTTTCGATGGTGGGCTGCACTTGGGTGTGATCAAGTTCACACTGAAACCAGAGGATATGTTTCATCTGCTTTTCCTCTGCGAGGAGCGCAGAGCTAAACGTGCTCAAGAGCCAGGAGGAAACCAAAGAACCACGATACACACACAGTTTATTAGTTTGTGACAATGTACTGGGACATTTTCTGATACACCTCCTGTATTCTTCATTACATGACATGTACAACGTCTGACAGCGCAGCAGCAGCAGCATTTCCAGTCTAAACCGTCTGCCTATTCCCGCCTGTGCTCACATTTTAGCGTCAGATATCAACCCTTCACTTATGTGGAGCCTAAGGCCATAAACTTCCACCTTAATGATGGACAATTTACAACATAAAGAGTTACGCACATGACAGTACTGTGCAAAAACTAAGGTACTGACTGCCACCTGCCCACCCAACAATTTAGCAAAACACAAAGCGCCTTGAAGAGCGTTCACAGATCACAGAGAGGCATTTTTAAACTCTGCATCGTGCCCACTATGCAAGGGGAGCTTAAATATTGACCATTTTCTGCAGAATTTACATTTACAGACTCACTCACATGCTAACGTTAGCTGGGAAAGGACACTATCAAAGAAAATGTTGTATTTCTTTGTGCTTTTATTGTAAACCTGGTGATTTGGGCAAGGGACATTTTATAATGTGGCAAAGAAATCCTGTACAGACGACTCAACTGGATGCCAAGAAAATGAGAATACAAATGCATAGAAACCGAACATTTCTAAAGTGAAACCAAACACAGCTGTATACTTCGTCATTATTCAAATGGGCTCATTAGACGTAGCACGGATGACATCTTGGAGAAGCTCACGGCTGCTGTGAGTACCGAGACTCGGCTCTGCAATCAGCAAATCTGCCAACATCCCGGAGAAGCTCACGGCTGTCGTGAACACTCTGAGCACAAACTGGATAACGTCTCGGTGAGGCTGGATAACATCGGGGAGAGGCTCACGGCTCTCCAACGGGACATGGCGAGAGAGACCAGTGATGGGCATTAGATCGACTGTAAAATCTGACATGCAGTTGGTCGCACTAAAGAAAGAACACCACCATTATTTCATACGGCTACCACATCAAGGCTGTAGCTGAAACAAACAATTCCTCCTCTGATGACAAACTGTGTTTAGACTCTTCATTCCAACGCCTTCCTACGCCGAGTCGGACGTCTGGGCCATCTTACGCTTTTTCGTGGTGAAAGTTCTGCAGGACAGGAAGCTGATTTTCCAAGCACACTAAAAAAGCCCAACCTTGTTGATGTTTTGTCTTCAGCACAAACAACAGGGTCACAATCCTTGGAATTAATTCAGTAGTTTGGTTAATGTCTGTAATAAATTAAGTACTCTGCTCCTGGTCCACGGGGACGGCGGCTTTCATTACAAATCATTGAGCGGTAATGATGCAGCACATAAAGCAAATCCGATACTTTACATTCACGTAGTTACAACTGGATGTAGTCCTCTTGTCTCTGGTGTGTTTCCGAAGTGCAAATATCTAGTGTGTATTTATGGTTTGTTAACTGGTCTACTTGTGCTTTGGCCAATAATGTGACATCTCACTGAATAAGAAGACCTTAACAGCAAAACTCTACCACAGCCCATTACATCAGCACACACTGCACTTCCTTCAGTCATGTCTGTGTTGGTGGTAAACACTGGTTAACAGAGCCCTTATGCTGACAGACAAAACAAACAGATTTCACAAAGTCACCGGACAGTCAATCCACCGACGAACTCATCTCATTTTTCTCAGGAAACGTCTGAGACGACTGGAGGCCCGTCTGAGAACAGGCCTCTGGTACGTGTGCAGAATAAATCACAAGTTAGCAGTCTGATGAAGTCTGATGTCCATCTCTTGCAGTCTTTTAAAATCACATATCTGCGTCTATAACAGTTCTTTTGCAGCAGTTTTGACTGTGAGAGGCATCTGGCAGCATTTGTGAAGGACTGAAGTCCTCTCTCCTCCGTCCTGCAGCGTGGCCAGGCGCGAGCAGTACTGCAGTCTCTCTCAGGCTCGTTCCAATCACGGCGCCTCACGTTAAGGAAGAAGGTGCGTGTATCGCAAATTCAAAACCAGACCTTGATAAAGTTAAAGTTAAAGTGAACCGTAACCATGAATCCACCATCCATTGCCTTCGATGTCCCGCTACAACGCCCCTGTGCATCCCACCACCCTCTCTGTCGTCTTTCCTCTTCCTGCTTGTCCACACCACCAAAACCCTTCATCCTTCCAGTCCTTACCCAGATGTAATCCTGTCCAGCAGGCCAACTGAGGAAATTGTGCACACACAAATAGACAAACACATACGCACACCCACACAGAATTCATTGTACATCTTTAACATAATCACTGCTTTTATATTTACCATCTTACTAATCCAGGATAGAGCAAAGATGGAAGTGTTGTGTGTATTTTCATCTTTATGCATAAATCATGTCCGTGTATGTGTGAGCGTATACATGTGTTTGTGCGTGTCCGGTTTGGTCCAGAGGGGTTTTGTGTCAGTTGGTCTCGTAGGAGGAAAGCAGCGCAGCGTCCACAGGCTCCATGCACGAGGGGCAGGTGAAGGATCTCATCAGCCAGTCGTCGATACAGTCCATGTGGTAGATGTGCATGCAGGGCAGGAACCGGATCGGGTCTCCGTAGACAAAGTCCATCATACAGATGACACACCTGCAACGGGGAACAAAACTTCTATCATTAAAAACACACTAGTCATTGGTTGAACAGCACAACTACACAGGAAACAACAAAAGAATAAAAAAAATAGATCTTCAACTATGATAACGGATTATTTCTCAACTTAAAGGCACGTCCCTGGAATTTGGAATAAAATAAAATGCAGAATAAATAATGACATTTCTGAGATGAAATAATCCTAAATGTTTGATCTAACAAATAAATGTGTGCCACCTTACATAAACATGCAGTGAGAGCGCCTGAAAAACACTAATCAAGTTATCACTGCGTTTAAACCGTGAGTTTCAAATACAAGGTCCTCGGGCCAGATTTGGCCCAGTAAAGACTCCAGTGGAGCTCACCGGATATATTTGGAAAATGTAAATGAGAGCATCAACTTTAGACTTTTAACTGTACACACATAGGACTACATGTCACACAGCTGGAGTGCACCGGCTCGCTCTCTCCAAACTTTCCTGTAACTTGACTGCTGCACTATCCCCCCCCCCGTGTGGAAAAACAAGCAGCAATTCGGTGACCAAACTTCTGTTTGAAATGTTGCAACTCTGGACCACTATTTGTGTTTGCCCACACCGAGCTTCTACTCACTCTCTGATCTTCTTCTCGGAGCCATCCCTTCCCGGGTCATACACGCCCTTTGGGAGGTGCTGGATGAGCCCGATGCGTTGAGCGATTCGGATCTGCTCCTCTTCGGTCAGCTGAGTGACCAGTCGGGTTTGGCTGGGCGTCGGATGGTAGACAGGCACGTGGATTTGCTCCTGCAGAAAGAAAAGAGACAACATAAAGAGACTTAACGACTGCTGAGCAAGTCTACTTTACAAAATCTGTAACATGAAACAGCTGTGACAGGGGAATAAACACATTTTTGTTTGATAGGATATAGTCGCTGAATCTCTCACCAGGCTAAATTTGTGCTGGATTTACTTTAACAAAAGGGAGATTTTGGTCATTTCACTTTCAAAAAACAAAGAAGAGAAACTCCCGATTATGGCACAAACCTATTATGTGAGCAGAGACGTATAAATAAACTGTACAACACTGATGCTCAGCTTAACGAGCGGACGGGTGGGTTCACTTTAGTCAACCACAAAATCAAAGTACTCGAGCGCAACAATCTCACAGTCCAACAAACTCTCCTGACATATAACTGTCACTGTCGAGAAGTTGGCCCAAAATAAGACTCACATCCTCCACTGTCAGTATGTAATGCAGTCTATTAGGCCTGGAAGTCTAGACATGCTGTAAGCTAATGATTACAGGCAGCAGATGGTGGTGTTTCCCCACATCCATAAGCCACTGCAGCCGATACAACACGCTGTGATGGGAAAACTTATCGTTTTTACAGATTACGTCATTAACAGTAACTTTATTTATTTAACAGTATTTCTAACTAATGCAGCGGTTTACACGTTTGCCCAAAAGGAAACACATCCAGTTGGCTTTGAGCATTAATACTATTTTTAATGCCAATTTAAAGTAGCTCTTATTTGCAATCAGTTTCAAAGCAGTCTCAGTCGAGAGAACTGTGAAGTGAAAAGTCTTTCATTATGTCTGAGATGAGTTTCTTTTGTGTCGTTTAGTTTTTTAAACACTGGCCTGGAAAACCACATAAGTGAAAGATTAATGTGTCATCAAAGTAACAGCAAGTCAAAGTGAGTCAAAGCAAAAATGAGAGGCACAATATCGTCACACCAAAGCAAACTCTGTATTCTGACTATCCGTGAGTTTAATATAATACGGTTATTTCCTGAAAAAGATGACAGTGGTGTTACTTCCTTTCCTGTTCCAGGCCCCTCCCACAGCGTCAGTCACATCAAGCTACGTGCTGCACACAAACACGTGTGTGTAGGTTGTAAACCCCTCCGCATCCCCGAATGCACAACCATAAATTCACCATTAGAAGCTCGGCGCAGACCAACATACCCCGAGTGAGCGATCCAAGATGGTGGCACTGAATGCGTCAAGTTCAGAGCGATGACGACCAGCCACAACGCAAATCATCAAAAACAAAACAAACGTTCAAAATCCTTTTTATTTTTGTAGTGTTGTATGAAAACAGAACAGAAATAGATTTTGTAGTTCGTGTTGTGTGTGTGTAACAAATGATAGCGTAGTATCAGTATTACAGTGCTTGATCCTGACCTCAATCACCGCTCTCACAGTTTCTCAAGTTAACGTTAAATGAAAGCAAGACTGGTATGATAGAAAGCTGTGGTTTCTGCAGGTTCTTCATACTAATCTTTTCTTTAGTGTAAGACTGACTTTGTTAAAATGTGACATTATCCACTGTGCTGTATGTCTCTTCATATGCAGCCCACCCACATAAATCACAGCGGGAAAGTGGACAACAACCAAAGGTGACAGTGACATATGCCATCAAACAGATGATACCAGGAAAAGCCCTCTGTGGGAAGCCAAAGAAGTGTTAAAGGTATTGTAAATGTGCCTTCAGGGGCGAAAAGCTGAAAGGTCGTAACGATACAGTGGTTTAGATTGTTCCCTCTTATGCTTAAAAAACCCCAAAAAGACACAAAAATCTTTTAAAGCTGAAGAGATTTAATGGGGCAAATGCAGATGCTAGCTAGCAGCCAGCCTCTCAGTACTGCCACATTTAACCCATGAGTCAGCATCATTTCAGTCGTCGAGGCCATCTGTTCCTCCCCCGATAGACATTTTTTTTAGCCAATTCTAAAAGCCAGGCAGCGATAATAAAAGCTGCAGACGGGGCCTCTTTGGGGGGGAGCAGCTGCACTGTGTGTGTTTAGGGTCCTCAACTGTGCAATGGTCAGCAGTGTAATTGTTGTCATATGCCTCTCCCATTTAATACATGGCATGTCAGCTGGGCTGACAACTGTTTATTAAGTGACCTCAGTGGTACCAAAAGGGTGAAAGGGGAGCTAATGAGGGGGAGGCGGACCTTGGTTTTCCCTGCCAAGCATGCTGTAGGTTGCTGAGCCAAGCACACAGCAGCTACAGCAGCAACTGTCAGCCTGCCAGGCTCAGAGTGCTAATGGTGAGCGAGGTGATGGTAGCAAGTAAGGGAAGCAGATGCACACAATAAGTGGAAGGTTTCCATCACTGAAAAGCAATCAGTTGGGGGAGGGCAAAACTTACAGGATCTATCTGCATCCCAAATTTGTCAGTGCAAACTTTAAGGGAAGCAACACATGAAACATGAAGCGTTTGCAGTCTCTGAAATCTTAGCTCTCCATCCGGGCCCTGCTAAGTAACAAAACCTCTGAACGAGACCTGCACAACGCAGGGCAGCATGCACACCGGCAGCAGGAACAATAACAGAGGCCGAATGATGCGCTTTAGCATCACAGGATGCGTTTTGTAGCGCGATAACGGGACAAGACTCAAACCGTGCCGATAGCAGTAAATTACTTCATCAAAGCAGGAAGTTGATCCACTGATGCTGACCAAGGGTTTTATAACTAATATTAAACACATCACTAAAAAAACTAATGGGTGATGTCATTTTGGCTACACCCATCTTTAAAAGGCACAGTTTGTGACAGTCTGGATCACACTTTACAGGCCTGTATGAACATTAGTTAGGCTTCTGTAATATGCTAATCAACCCCCCCACCCGAGCCATCTGATCACCATTACTTGTAGCTCAGCTCTCAATTTTCAGTCTAAGGGAAACGAGAGCTAAACTTTCGGAGGAAGTCGTGAAGAGAACAAAACAATTTACTTGTAGTTGAGTCAGAGCTGTATGTCAGACACAGACGTTGGAGGCAAAGCCCACGTCTATGTCACTGACCTGCAGTACAATAACACTCTTTGTCAGCACAGTGTTCTCCACCCCCTCCCCCCTCCCCCAGTGTCTCCGTTACCATATTAGGGCAAAACGATAGGTAATCTGCCACAGTGGCTCCTCCAGTGGCGTTTATTGTTGCCTTCCTCACAAGGCTAAAGATGAACATCATGTAAGAATGAAGTAATTCAACCCTTACCTTCGATTAAGGCCGAGGACCTAAAGTTTAGCTCATCTGTCCGACACATTGCCATCATCTGGACACAGACAGGAAGTTGAACAATTTCCCTCGTCTTCCTCGACTGCAACACTGCACACTTTTTCTTAGCATGTTCATGAATGTAGTCTGGGACATTACAATATATTTTCAAAAATAAATATACCCTATCCTCCTACATGGCCCAAAATCATTCAGAGAAATACCTCTCAATTTTCATTTCTTATTTTTTTCTCAGCTCCATCACATTTAAAGGCCGATTAGAAACTGGCACCAAAGCAAACGTCTGGCTGAGCTCTCTCCTCCCAACAGCAACGCAGCTGGTTGATAGACCGTGCTCCTCTTGTGTATCTACAGTGAGGGCTGCATATTAAAACCTCTCCAGGAGAGACTTTATGACGTGTTTCCGATCTTATTTTACCCTCCTGTGTTGACAGACTATAGACAGAAATATATCAACTGTATTATTAGCTTTGCAGACAGACTGGTGACAAATTAAGACCCGAGATCATCGACAAAGACACTGAAATTTACCATACCTGCAACAACAAAGAGCGAAAATGTCAAAGTCTGCAAGGTGTCTCAGCCAATATGATTTAGCTACGAAACAAGCTGAAAGTAGGATATAGGCCAGACTAAAAGTGATCAATAAAAACACATGTGACTGCTTCTATCAGGACACTTTGGTGTTACAGCAATACCAGGGAGCCGAGAGTGCACACACACACATGCACACTCTCTCCCTCTAAAACACACAGGGGTGCCTTATCTCCTGTGGTCCAGTCCCACCGAGATGAGTCAGCTTCTGTCTCGCCAGCTGCTCTCCAAATCACCACACTCCACACACACCGTCTGCAATACGCCCGTCTGCACACAAATACGCAGGCATACGCTTACAGCCACAGCCCAATATTAAGACCCCACACACTGAACTGCACCTCCCTCTCCTTTGTTCCCCAGTTTATAAAAACAACTGACGCAAACACACAATGACTCGTTTTGTTTTGACAAGAATTTTAATGGTATGCTAGCCTAAGTGGCCGGCTCACAGGACTGATGTCACCCACTTAGCTTTCTAAATCCATCCATCGCCCATCTATAGCCAGTGACAGTACAGACTGAAAATTCTTATATTTGGCCTATTAAACTCTGAGTATTTCCTTATTCTAAACAATCTGAAAAAAAGGCAAACATAAGGAAATTAAATGGGTGTGGGACAATTTATATTTTAACGCATTCTTTTGCAACACTGCTACAAACAACTTGACTCTGTATAGTCCCTACTTTATAACTATTCTGTGGCATTTGAATGAATGAGAGTAGTACACAGGAGATGCAGAGAAGAAGAGACTCGCAGGGGAAGGAGGAGAGCAAGCAAATGCATCCATCCGTTTTCTGCCACTCATCCAGAATCAGGTCACGGGGGCAGCAGCCTAGGCGGAGATACCCAGACCTCCCTCTCTCCAACCACCTCCTACAGCTCATTCTGGGAGCACTAGGACATTCTTAGGACACCCAAGAGACACAATTTCTGTAGCATGTCCTGGGTTCAACCTGGGGCCTCCTCCCAGAAGGAAATGCCTGAAACACCTCGCCCAGAAGGCATCCTAGCCAGATGCCAGAAACTCCTCAACTGGATCTACTCCAAGTCCCTCACAAAGCCTCATCTCTTCATCCTAATTCTAAGGAAGAGGCTAGCCACTCTTCCAAGCGAGCTCATTTTCGCCACTTGTATCCTCAACCTCATTCTTTCTATCACTACCTTGCTTGTAACCATAGGTGAGGATAGGGTGTAGTTCAGCTGCTTTGCTTTTATGTCCAGCTCTCTTTACCACAATGGACCGATACCACATCCACATCACTGCATATGCAACCCCAATCCATCAGTCCCCCATTCCTGTCCCTCGAGAACAAGACCCAAAAATCTTCCATCCCTTAGCTCTGTTCTTAAATATTTATAGTTTTCAGTCATGTGACCAAATTGCTACCTTAACAGGCAAAACCTTACTGAATCATGACAGCCAGTTGTGGACAGTTGGTAGTACTGCAAGACAAGCTTTTCATTTTTCACCTGTGGCTGGAGTTGCTGTGGAGGGTTAGGGTGAGATTTGGCCTGTAAGGCAGCGTTAGGTGAGGCGTGTTCACATATTGGCGTCATATTCTACACCCTTCTTGCAGCTGTAAATAAACGTTGATTAGTGCATCCAATAGGACTCTTCCCCTCACCCCCTAACCTATCGTGGCTGACGGCTACCCCTCCATGAGCCTGGATCAGCCATCACGCTCTTCATGTTAAATGGAAGTTCGTCCTCCCCACTATTGCTAAGTACTTCCTGAAAGGAACCCTGGATTTCTATCTATAACTTTAAACACAAACACTAAATGCCCGAGCAGGTTTTGGATCAAAACTTGCAAACAAAATCTACCCGAGTCACCTGATAAAGAGACAGTTTTTTGGAATGTAATTTAAAGGACATTTGTTGTGTTGCTACGTATTTGAGGGGTTTTCCCTTCAGTTTATATCCATCTGTATGTGTAATATTATAATTATAAAAATCAATTGAATTGATTCCTCTTTACAAGGATTTTGCAAAAAAAAAATTAGCCACAAAATTATACCCCAGGGGTAACGTGAGAGAAAGAAATCGGAGATTAAAAACAACAAAACAATAAAATTCCTTGAAAAAGGATTATAACAGTCCCTTAATCACAGCATGGCTATCTATCGATGGGGTAAACATCTGAAGAGTGGTATCCACTTATTAAATTTTATATGTGTTACGCGTGTGCTTGGACACTATTTACATTTTTGAGCTTGGCTAAAACCTTATAAATACATTAAGAAATAAGCTACACTTAGTGGAGTGTACCATTTATTACTTTAGTACTCTGCATTGGCTCCAAGTATAATTTTAAGACAGAAATGAAGGAATAATGCCTCTTAAATTAGAGAGGAAACCATTAATCATTTCCTGTTTTCAATTTAAGGGCTTCAGCGGGCATCCTAACCAAAGTGCGCTGTTATGCGTTTAGAGTATGGCCCACATATAAAAATTATAAAAGGCAACTCAATTCAAAATTTAATTACGTTAGAGCCGTCAACACTTGATTGCAGTTCCAGTGTGACGGATCGCTTCTCATTGAATAAACAAATCCTTCTCCGTGATTATTTGACAACTACACAAAAGCCCCCTTCACTGATTCAGAAAGCACAGCGATAGCTCATGTTGTCCTTGTTTTGGATTTCACCGTTGGCACTGCCAGCATCAACTTTTGCACCATGACTTGCAAATCTCACCCTCTGTATGGAGGACAGACCTCCAGGCAGTATCCAGCGTACACATTTGCACTCGGCAGCACGTGAAAGCTTTCACAAATACACCAAATTGAATTTTAAATGGAGCATTTGGGAGAATTTAATACCCATTCTACCACAAATTCCCAAAGCGTGTCGATGCCTTACAAAAAAATGTGTGGTGAAGGTGCTGATTACTGTGGTCACCAGGGAGAAGCTGGCAGTTGTGAAAGAGTTCTTTATAAGGAGGCTTTAACTAGTTAGTTAACCCTCTTGAGAAAGTCTGACAGTATAAACACACTGCATGCAGACTTGCTGAACACCACTAAAAGCTTAGTGAGAGCTCTTCCAGAGGGCCCCCAGCAAAGATTGTGTGGTTTATTACACCATTCATCATCTATGATAACACAGCTGACTGCTCTGACCTAATTACACAGTGGTGTATGCTGGACAGAGCTCACACAAGGACATGAACAGGGGAAAAATACTGACCCTGTCCAAATATAATGTTGACCAACTCGGACACAGTGTCTAAATGAGTGAGGTTTAATGCTAAGAAATGACAAAGCTTATAAATGAGAAGTTGAATACGTTTGGGCCAAGTTTCCACGTCTGAGTTTGAAGCTACTTTCAGGTGCTGCCTTATTCACAAAGACTCGTCACAGCGGGAAACAGATGCTCTCCATGCAACCCTGAAAGGGAATCGGGTCTTCTCCCAGAAACAAACCAGGAATCTTTAGCTTGTCAGACAAATGTGCTAACCATTACTTTTAAAGAGCAAAAACTCCTTTATTTTGTACATTCACCTCTATTGTTTAGAATAACAAATGTATAAAATTCACTGTAGTGTTACCAATTCCTATAAAGATCCAATAAAAAAAAAAATTCACCTTAAAATTTCCTCATGAAGCTCAATTAGAGCTTCCAATAAGGCAACAATAATCAGTGTCCGTGCTTGTATATCCACATCTTCAAAAACATTACTTTTTGAGATCGAGCTAGAAAGTCCTTGATATGAAATTTTTCTTTTTAAATGTTTAGGACGACTTAGCAAAGTCTCTCCTTTAGGTTTTCACCCCTCGTGTGATGAAAATAAAACTTGCTTGCCTGAATATATAATTACATCATGTAGCTTTCTACAACTCAAGCTCTCCTTCTGTACTGACCTGATGTCACCTTCAGTTTCCCATGCTTTAGAAAAATCCTTATCTTAAATCTACAGATAAGGCACGGCTTAACCTAGTAACAGCAAACTGTCTGCCGAGGCTTACATAACACATACCAGCTGTCTCTTAACATTGAACTGACTTGTCTGTATTATAGAGAAATTACAAAGGAAAGATGAGTAACACTGTGCATCATATTTACAGTTACAGCATGGCCTGGTCTGTTTGCGGATGATCTAATTCAGGAAACAAGGTCATCATACAAAGTTGTTGCCCTGAAGGATATTAGTCAAAAGAAGCAGCAAAGTTATGAAAGTCACCAAGTCATAATTCTCCTACACACGGAGAACTGGGCTCTCTTTCAAGTTCACTGTTAGTGTGTACCACAGGCCACAACAGATTTATATGCTCACTTACATGCGCCTACATGATTTGGTTCAGTTTTTCTGAATGAGCAAGCCGTGCTGCTATTGTATCAGTGGAGCCTGAATCAAGATATGACTTCAGGGAAATGATGGACAGCGGCAGGACCAAAGGATATAACAAAGCGGATTAGTGTCAATGCTATGAAGGGACAGGGTCACTGAGTCGTTCTGCCGCCCAAGGGTGATGTTGGATCTGTAAACAGCTGATCTTGCCTTCAGCTGCATAAAGGCAGACGTTGTGGGGCCAACCCAGCCACACATTATCGGGAATTGTCCAAGCTTCAGGTATATTATGAATTTTGCTCACGACAAAACGCACCTACGAGCTCATTTTCTCTGAAACTGTTGGTGAAAGTTACCTGATAGGGGGGCGGTGGCTCCTGATCGGGATCAGCACCATCTCCGTAGCTGGCCCGGTCCGACTGAGATTCATGTAGCAAAGAAATGTCATCCGATGTGGGAGATTTCAGACAGTTTCCCATCTCCTCCCTCTTCAATCAAACTCGCCCCTCTGACGTCTTCGCTTTACTAATTTCAAGGGTCACTTTCACAGACAATGGGAGAGGAGAAAAAGGCGTCGATTGGGCGTTTTTTCCATACACAATTGATGGTTCTCCTTCCCAGACGACAGGAGGGCTGCTCAGTTTAACAACAACAAAACATCGCTCGGCTAGCTGCTAGCCACACAAAGAGCTAGCCTGCTAACACCAGCTAGCAATCAAAAAGGAACATCTAATCGCTTAGCTAAAAAAATAAAAAAAATACATTTAGAGCTAAAACAGCCACCTAGAATTGTATGTTTACTGACGCATCGAAGACAAAGAAAATTCAATACCACTCATTTAAAATTACAACGCTACAACAGCAGTTTTCCTGACGCGAACCTCTCTGTCTGAAGGGGACTTTCCAGTTTGCAGACAGCAGCCGAACAACGAAAGCTGGTGATGTAGCAACACAAAGGACCGCCCCCGCTGGAAAAGAACCAATGAGCTGACACCTACTTTCTGCTTCAAGAGCCTACTCAATCAGATTCGTGATCAAATTGCCCTTAGCTAAAAACATAAACACAGCCTTTGTGATAGCTTTGTCAGTGTATTTGTGTTATTTCTCCTGCTGACCACAAAGTAGTACTTGATCACGCACTTTTTTTTAGTTTTTCTTGTGGCTGGATTTTTAAATATTTAAAATAAAAAAGATTTACAATTTTCTTTGTGCCTTTTTTTCGCATCCCTGACTGCCTTTATCTAACACTAAAACTAAATAAGATGACTTTATCTAATAGATAAGATTATATGACGGCAACAGATGTACAATCAAGAACTTCCACTTGGTTCTCTAACTAATACCACTTCACTCTGTAAACTCTGCACACTGTTTTGTTATGCTCAAATGACTAAAAGGAAAAACAAGACAACACAAAATTGGATGCATAGTTGCTTTTCATCATTTTAAATTTCAACAGAAACATTCAGTATGTACAGGAATGTCATTCCGCATTTTTGGTAGCCATGCCCAGTAAAATGTGCAGATAATGCCACTACATTAGTTACAATTTGACTGTAGTTGTAAACCCAAAGGGCAAAAAATGAAAATAATGTTATTTTAAAGTAAAACAGGAGTGGTTTGGGGAATATTCTGGAGAGCAGCTGCTGTTAGAACAATACGAATGCATTTCCTTCACCATTAGAAAAAACAACAACCCTCCAAGCCATCTTAAATCCTAACCCTAACTCTAATCATGAATAAAACAACAGCGCTCTACTGCTCTAATTCCAACACTTGAGACAACATGAGAGCTCAAGTCTTTTTTTTTTTTTATAAACTCACTATTGCAAGTACACACCCTTTCCAATATCCTAACCACAAACCATGTTAGAGGTGACCCCTATTTATCCATAAACAGATTACTATATACAGGATGTGATTACAACATCCAAGTGCTTCAATAGATGGTTCTGGACAAGCAGGTAAAATACACGAGCAGCAGAAGATGATCCTGAAGCAGGAAGACGGTGGTTTGCGATGCTTCTGCGCTCCTTCACCTACTAAAGATGCAGCAGGCGGACAAGCACGCAGCACTTTGCCGCTTGCCATGAAAGGCCCATTTGTTCGAGTTCAAGTACTGCTGGAGGCCGTCCCACACACCAGGAGGAGAAAAGAAGGGAGTCTGCCTTTCTAAAAGACACATTCATCTGTCCTCTTAAAACAGGACAATTTGTGTAAAAGGTGCCATTTACAGTATATAAATGTCTTAGAGGCGTTTTTTTTTGTTTTTTTTTACTCTTGAGAGGTTGCATATCTGGCTGGCTTCCAAAGCTCTATGCAAAAAGCCACAAAATGCAGCTATAAATAAAACAGGATTTTAGATGTGATCATCTCTTCAGAGGGAGACTCAAAGAGTGCCATCTCACAAAATACATTTGTGTCCACCACTGATGTAATATGTTTCAGAAAAAGGGGGGAAAGAAAAATGCACAATAAAATGCTCACTCTCTCTGACAAACAGAACAAACCAAAGTGTAGTGTAAAAATTTAAACATCATATTTGATTATATTGCTGATCAGTAACCAATTACAAGGACTCTCCTAGTCCTCAGGGACTTAACAAAAAATATTGTGTGTTATTTTTGTTTTTAAAGAATCTCTCATTTAAATTCTACACAAAAAAAGGCCAACTATGCAGCAGCCAGATCAAATGACTTGGAGAAGCTAGTGTCAGTCATTCCTGTAAAGGTAGTTTGGTACCCGGCTCCATCAGATCGCAAACTCAGTACCCTGCACTGGGAATGTTTTACCCTAGCAGGAGTCTCCAACTCTAGTCTTCGAGGGCCGCTGACTTTTCTATGTGTGCCTGTTGCAGCACACCTGAATACAATTATTAGGTCATTAGTAAGACTATAGAACCTGACTGCATGCTGAGGAGGCAGTTCAGCCATTTGATTCAGCAGCTCATAAATGAATGAACAGGGTGCAATAAAAGTACTTTTAGAAGCAGATATTTCCAAACACTAACATTTACTTTAACTTGCGTGAGTAGGGTTAGAGGTTGTCACTTCAGCATGCAGTCAGGTTCTATAGTCTTACTAATGACCTACTAATTGTATTCAGGTGTGTTGCAACAGAGACTCATTGAAAAGTTTCAGCCCTCGAGGACTGGAGCTGGAGACCCCTGCCCGGGGGTATTAACAGAGGCAACTCAGAATATACACCAAATAAATCTGACTCTGTTTTGTACTCTGGTGCGCCCCTTATAGGTGGCCACAGTGCTAGACAGACAACCCCGCTAGAAGCAATGTTTCATAAATATAGGCACATTTAATAATTAGTCTCCATTTTAAATCAGAAGGAAGTAAAGTTCATGAGGATATATCTCTGGGAGAGGGCAAATCCACCGAGGCCAGTCAGGGCCACACACAGCTGCGGTTGCCGGTAAGAGTGGCACACATGAGAAAAAGCCTCTTCTCCTAGCCTCTTGATGAAAACTAACAAATTATTCCCTAATAATTAGGTCTGTCCTGGTCTGTGTGTTGGCATGATGAGACAAATGCCGTCTCTCCTTAGTGTGCCGTCCTCTGTGTGTTATGGGCTGGAGGGCACATGGATACCGTTCTCCCCGCTGCCTTTGGCCTTCTGCAAAGCGGCCTGTATACGAAAGTGTGTCCGTGACTCCATCGAGTAGTTTTTGTAATTTTGCCTGAAACAGAGAAAAAAAAAAAAAGAGGATTAAGGAAGGTCAACCTGAACCCATAAAACCCAAAGTTATAGCAAAGTGGAGAAAACGTTATCTCCTATTGTAAAACTCTCAAAACTGAGTGAAACCATGAAGATGAATTGAAGACGTATTTAAAAACATTAAAAGTGAAGATTTGTAATGAAAGGTTTCATATATATAGTCATGTAGAAAGGAAGGCTTTGGCTGGACTCTGCGTAGTCATAT
>VUQR01009065.1:5317-18085 GCA_015108515.1 Hemichromis elongatus | reverse complement strand
TACTTTTATTTTTTTTTTTTTCTTTTTTTTTTTTTAGTCTTTTCAAACTTTTATTCTTTTTTTTAAAAAAAACAACTTTTGGTTAATTTTAGAGTTTTTAAATGGTTTTGTTTAGTTCTTAATTTTTTTAAACTATTTAAAAACAAGTTTTTATTTTTATGTCACGTTTTTTATTTTAAATTTTTCTGAACTTGTTCTGGTGATAAAAACCAGGTTTGAACAGTGTGACCTTTGACCTTTGGCCCTGTGCTGTGTGCAGGCTTTGCTCCAAAGACCTTCATCCCATACGCCGAGACGTTTGGCGAGAGCTTCGTTCAGGGTCGGGTGGAGCTCGTGGACACAGACAGGAACGTGGTGATCCTGGAGGGAGGGAGGGTGAGGACCACAGCAGCTGGCTGTGGAGCTTTGTCTGCAGCATGAGGAGGAGGAGGAGGAGAGAGCGCAAGCCGAGCCGCAGGTGAATCTGTGTCGTTTCTTTGTGCCGCAGGAGATCCAGTACTCCCACCTCATCCTGTGCACCGGCACCGACGGGCCGTTCCCGGGGAAGTTCAACACCGTGGCGTCGCATCAGGAGGCGGTCCAGAAGTACGAGGACTTCATCAGAGAGGTACGATGAAGGTTGTAACTACTGTTTGTTCAGGAATCATTATTATTCAACCGTTTCCTTTCATTTTGTTCAATTTCAAATCTTCATATTTAATAATTTAACAACTTTTAATTTTTACTCCACCAGCAGAAAGAATACTGCATTCATGTAAAAAACATTTTGAGTAAAGTACATATTATAAAAATGTATAAAATCTGCACTACAAAAGTACATTAATGGAGAAGTTTTACATGAAAAAAGTTTATTTCTTTATTGAAAAATAACCAAAACATTTCTATCGCCTAATATTGGTACATGAAATTAGTTTTATTAAATGGCATTATTTTACTGTTTAGTTAATATTTTCTCAGAACTGTTGTTTTGTTATTGTAACGTTTCATCTATCCACACACACACAGGTCAGACGTTTTAGAACAGCCCAGTGTTTCCAGTTATTTATTGAAATTCAAGTGGTTCAGGTCCAGTGACTAGCTTGAAATGGTTCACAGGTAAGGGGTGACCTGTCTCAGGTTAAATAAAGGTGAGGTTACCCAAATCTAAAAATTATGTTCATTTCAGAATGCTACAAAAAGGCTTTTTTAGGGAACATAAAACGTGTTAACGATTTAAAGTGGAGGCTGATGAAGCCTTGAAAGCTGCTGCTACTCATTCCTACAGGTGTTACCTACAGCGCCCTCTGTCTGCATAACAGCAGTGTAGGAACACACTGTGGTACCAGACCTTCGTGAGCTTCAGCTGAACAGTGTTGTACTGCACAAAGTCGTGTGTTGTTACAAAAACAGTGAGAAAAAGGAAAATAACAATGGAAGAGAGACAGAGCATCGTAACACTTATAAATGTAGGCGTGTCCTACAGACACTGCAAAGAAAGTCAAAGTGTCAGTGAGCACCGTTTCCTTCCTTCAAAGGCTCAGAAACAAACTCAGGAAGAGGCCGAGCCAAAGACACGACGGACTCAGGACACGTTTCTGAGAGCGAACAGCTACTGACGACAGGAAGAAGGTACTATCAACTCTTCAGTTTGTCACTCAGGATCTTTGTGGGCCGTCGAGTAGCTGAAAGGACGTTCCACGGTGTGTGGCATCAACGGTCAGACATGGAGGAGGAAGTGTGACGGTCTGGGGCTGTTTCTGGATCCGCGGTTGGTGACTTGTACAAAGTGAGCGGCTCCCTGAACCAAAGCAGCTACCACAGCATTGTGCAGCTCCATGCAGTAGGTGGTCAGGGGTTCCTCCCCCAGCAGGATAATGACCCAAAACATAAACTCTGCTAGAACTACCTCAGGAACAAAGAACAAGATGGAGACGCAGCCCAGTCTCCAGACTTAAACCCATCGAGCTGCTTTAAGATGAACTGGACAGAAGAGTGAAAGCAAAGCAACAACAAGTGTCACATTTAGAGAATATGTGATTCCTATCGTAGAGAGAACGCCACGGGTGTGTTCAGCTGCTCTGACGAGTCAAAAGTTAACAATATACTTTGGTCTCTGAATTGATTCAGTGATTAATTTTTTTCTTTTCATTTTTTTAAAACAATAGCTTATTTATTTCACAGTGCAATGAGACATTAAACTGCACAATTTTCCATTTAAAAAAAAAGTGGAAAAATTGGGGCGTGTGTTTGTGTGTATCGTAACTGTAACTGGCTAACTGAAGGTTGGACAGTCTTGACCCCAAGGATCCCCAGACGGGACCGGTTCCATCCAACTCCTGGCTGATACCCTGCCTCAATACCAAATAGACTCCTGTTAGATATCATAGGGGCTAAGATGAACAGGTACATTTCACCAAGTACCTACAGAGGGTCAGGCTACGCCCTGCCCCTGATCAGGTATCCTGCTGGGATAATAAGCTGGCCAAAGGAGGAGACAGAAGCCACTGACATCAAGACCAGGAAGCTCCTGACCATGCATGGAGGGTTTCACCCCAAGTCCAGCACCCTGAGGCTGTACGCTAAGCAGAAGGAATGAGACACGCCCCCTTAAGGTGGTGGAGAATGACCGAGCTGAGATCCTGTGGGACTTCCAGATGCAGAGAGACAAACTGGTTGTTGGCCAACCAACCGGACATAGTGGTGCAAGTGAAGTAAAATTTTATTTGTGTGTGTCTTCAGGTTCAGGCTGCTGACTCGGTGTTGGTGGTCGGTGGAGGATCGACCGGTGTGGAGATGGCTGCGGAGATAAAGACCGAGTATCCTGATAAGAAGGTGATGACCTTTGACCTCTCTTTCACAGCATGTCTTTGTCCTGTCTGACATGGCCGCCCCTCCCTCAGCCTGGTTCTTCTGGAGTTTTCTTCTTTTAAATGGGAGTTTTTTATTCCCACTGTCACCAAGTGCTTACTCATATGGGGTCCTGAGATTTTTGGAGTATTGTAGGGTCTCTAACTTATAATATAAATTGCCTTGAGCTGACTGCTGCTGAGACTTTGCACTATATAAACTAAACTAAATTGAATTGACCTCTGACCCCTGCTGCTGCCCTTTGGACCCTGACCCCGCTCTCTCCTTCATGTCGACCCGTCCAGGTGGTTCTGATCCACTCCAAACTTGGGCTGGCTGACCCAGAGCTGCTGCCCAGCATCAGACGTGAGGCCAAACAGGTTCTCTTGGAGAAGGGGGTGGAGCTTGTGCTGGGTGAGTTCACGCCTGCAGACGGGGATGGCTCAAGTCAGATCGGGGTTTGGCTCACTTTCCACTGCCGCGTTTTTCAGGGCAGAAAGTGAGCAACTTGTCGGAGCTGCCGCTGAACACGATGAGGAAGAACACGGAGGTGATCACGGACCAAGGAGATAAGCTGGTCACGGATCTGATCGTCTGCTGCACCGGGCTCAGGGTCAACTCTGCAGCCTACTGCGCCACCTTCAGTAAGAACAGCAAACACCTGCACTGAGGTCACTTCCTGCTTTCAGCTTCACACTGCAGTTTGACCACAAAGTCACTGTTCTTACTTACAGTGTCACAGGAAGTGCATTCAATGATACAAGCAGAGTCGCCTCTGCTAGCCTGAAAAATGACGTAAACATTTGTTTTTTAACGATAAAGATCACGGTGTTGATCCGCGACTGAATTCTGCTCACAGATGAGAGTATGGCTGAAAACGGGGCTTTGAAGGTCAATGACCACCTGCAGGTTGACGGTTTCTCCAACATCTTTGCCGTGGGTGACTGTGCCAATGTCAACGAGCCCAAGACGGCGTACAACGCTGGCCTCCATGCTGCTGTCGCCGTGGCCAACATCGCCAACGGTTTGAGTGGGAAGGAGCTGACGTCCTATCACACAGGTATGCGTTCACCTGGCTGTTGGTCACCTAGCTCTGTTCTCTGGCTGACTCGAGTTCTTCCTGGTTGTTAGGTAACGTCACCATGCTGCTGGCGATGGGCCATGACGACGGCGTGGGTCAATACAGCGGGATCAGGCTGCCCCGCTGGGTGGTCGCCTGGGGGAAAAGTCGAGATGTCCTGGTGTGGAAGAGCTGGAAGGACATGAAGCAGAAACAGCCCTGAGACTCGTGCACGCGCACAGTTTCAGAGCGTCATCCAGATCATTTTAATTCACAGTTTACATACAGATGTGTGCAAATCATTTGTAAATATCACATAAACATTTGCAAAGAAACGTTTCTTGATGTCTTCAGATCTTTATAGTGCAACTTTGCATGCCTCACTCTAAGGTGGGCATGTGTGAAATTAGCCCACGTTACACTTCAGTGTACCCGCCACATAGTGGTGATAGCTCCGATCCTGCTTCATCACAGGAACGTTAGTCCAGGATGTGATGTCACTGAATGTGGAAGTAAAAGAGGGAAAAATACATTTGTTTACATAAAACTCTGTTCTGGAACAAATAGTAAGCATTTGAAGTTTTTTTTTTTTTTAATTAATTTACACAATATAGTAAATATATTATAAAGCTAGGTTTGCTGCTAGCCAGTTTCAGTTAGCCCTGTTCGTTTGCTTATGATAGCTGTAATGGCATTGGCTAACGTCTTGGCTAATGCTAAATGAATGCGCAGACAAGCTGGTGGGCCTGTGGTGACGTTGTTGAGCCTGGACCAGCGTTGTTATGATGACGTAGCAGCTGCACTACTAGGTTGGTGCAGTCTGAACATTTAAATCAGCATTTGAAACTGATATGTTTAACATATGACACTGTCACAGGAAGTGATGAAGGTGTGGGCGGATCCACTTTGGTTTATAACCTTCACATGCTGCCTTAAAGAAACCTGCAGCTTCATCACTGCTTCTTTTTCATACATTAAAACTTCATTAGCATCATAATCCAGACAGCACTGAGCCACAGGGCCCTCAGCAGACACCTGAAGCCGTCTGGGACATGTACTGTTTTTACTTTAGATTTGTAATAAATGAGATGAAGAAAAACTGAGCTGAGTTTGTGTTGACTCAGGAGGTCTGAGTGAAGGTGGAGGTCCACTCAGAGATCACAGAAACAGCACCTCATGATGAACGTGCCGTGCTCAGACTCGCATGTATCCGTTTCCTCAGAGTTGTGCGTTTTATGAGCCGACTGCTGCCGGGTCCATCATTGAAGGATTTGGTTTAAAGTTATTTTGTTGCTGTCATTTTATCCAAGACACTCATTTTCTGCCTCGCTGGTCAAACTCCGGCGCAGCCTTCTCATCACCGGCCTCGCCGAGTAACTTTCTCGTGTTCCTAGTTTTATCAGTCATTCGATTCTTTTAGGTTTATGAAGATTTTCACCTTCGTCCAGGAGGCTCTAATAGCTGGTGGAGGGCCACTATCATCACGCCAGTCGTTAAGGTCACGTGGGTCAAGGTGTGAGTGAGAGCAGGTGTTCTGGAGCACAGGTGGTGTTCGGTGTGCGAGGCCTCCTTTACTCTCTCCCTGAACATGAGCCTGAGCATCGATGGCGTGCTTTCTCCTGAAACACCTGGAGCTTCAGGATGAAGGTAAAACATCAGCTCGTGCAGACATGCTGGTTTCTCTGCTGCTCTCTGGGAAGAGCCAACTTCAGGACCGCTCCACACTGATTCAGCGTCCTGTTTTCAAAGGTAAGGAGCCAATCAGGTGCTTTCCCTCATGTTGAAAGCATTAAAGCTGCTCGTCACATCCGCCTCACTGGTGTTATCTTTGCGAGTGATGCTACAAGAAGAGCAGAGTGGACCTGCACCAACTCACCTGAAGCACACCTGCGTTTGTGGGCTTCCTGCTGCAGGACGCTGAGGATAAACATCTTCAGACCTCTGTCGTCTTCTATTAATCGTCTCCTGCTTCCTACTAAATAATGTTAACGAAGCTGAATGTGTTTCAGTGAAACCTTCATGTTTTTAAGAATTAATGCTGGTTATGAAAATGTTTCCAGTTTTTATTCCAATGAGTTATTGATCACAACCAAACAGAGTTTATGATTTCAGAAGAAATAAAAATACAACTTTAAAAACCTGCAAACAGCTCATCGTTCATATGAACCACATGATCAGCTGGAAGAAAACATTTCACATTCTTCACTTTAATATTGGGACTGATGCAGAGCTGCTCTGTGTGAAATAAGCCGGTGTAGCGCTGGCCTCCTGAAAGCCCAACTGCTGGTTCTGTAGTTTGAAGCTGATTATCAGTGAAACAGAGCAGCGTGGTTACAAACCTACATCATAGAGAGGAGGAGCTTCTCCACGATAACAGAAGGACCCTTGGGTCTGAGACTCTCACAGAACAGCTTGCCATGATTCACATTTCATAATAATGTTTCTTTGTCTCATCCAATCTTATGTGAAAGTTTCACATGCCGACTCATTCAGGAAGGTGACTGTCACTGACGTCACCTGTGGAAACTAATCTGGTGGCAACGACGGTCTCAGTACCCGAGAGCCCAGCAGACGGTTTTCTACAGAAACCGTTTTAAATCTGCTCATCATGACACTACAGGGATAGAAACAGGAAGTCCTTCAGAATAAAAACAATCAGTTGCTGTTGAACTGAAACGAGCTGCTCACACCGAGCCCAGCTTAGTTCGATCAGGCAAGTCCAAGAAGAAGCGCCAAGAGCTCACTCAGGCAACGCTCAGAAACACCGACCCAGAACTCACAACAAACACACACATCTACAACACTACCAACAATATCCCATAAACTTAAAAAAAACAAAGAAACCATTGAACACATTCATGTTCATAACTTTGTACCGCCCACTTTCTGCCATGACCACACAAATTTCCCACATTTGGGACTAATAAAGGTTTTATCTTATCTAATAGAAAAAAGCCACAGAACAAACACATAAATAGCGTTTTGTTTCCCCCCTTTCCCTTCAATGGCCCAGAAACCTGTGGCATGGCTCCGACTGCGTCCTTTACGGATTTTTGTCATAAAAATGTGAAATAATCGATTAATTAACCACGTTGGGAGTGTAGCGAGTCCCGCCTCCTGAACGTCACATTTTTATCCCAGCGATTCAGAGTTCTCCTTTTGGCACAAACATCATCAGTCAAAACACGCGTTCAGCTGTGTTCATAGTCTGGATCAGCAGGACCCCAAGCTTTTCAAAATAAAAGCTCAGAGCTTTGCTTTCAGGGACTCGATGTAGCTGAAAGTGGCGCCCAGAGCCCAGCTGGTCTCCACCTGGTTGATGGTCCTCGCAAGCTGGGACACAGAGAATGTCAAAGAGGTGAGACTGATCGAGCGATCGACAGCTTTAAAGGAATCAATAGAAGCGAGACAGAGGGCTCACCCTGAACTGTTTGTGTGGAGGGAAGCCGAGCTCCTGCAGCAGGGCTGAGATGTAGACCAGGTCCAGACAGAGGAAGGGGCTCTGCTGAGGACTGACGGACACGTCGCCGCACACTGCGGGAAGAAAAACACCAACACCGGTCACCGGTCTTAAAAAAAAAATCTGCTCATATCAACGTTTAATCCAATTCCCTGCAATCTGCTAATCTGGACCTCTGTGGGGTTTGTTAGCTTTCATAAACTAATCAATCCTCTGGATCAGAGTCGGGTCAGGACCACGTTGTGGTTTCATAGGCCATGACAGCTGCTCTGAGCGACATCCAGCAGAGGGCGCCATCTCACCTCTCTTCGCTGCGTCGGTGTAGTCGGACACTCTGATGTTTCCACCCTTCTTCTCATCTAGAACCAGAGAACAGAGAAGAGGGTTAAACAGAAATCTGCAGCAGCTCCTTAAACTGGAACGTTCACGGTTTTCCAGCTTTTCTGGGATCAGCTGTGCTCAGGAACTGTGGGAAGACCCAATCGGCTCTGGTACACACAAAACAGGAAGTCATGGCTGAAAAGCGGCTCTGATTAAAGTTGCGCCTGCAAGCAATTTAACCCGAGTTAGTGAGCGAACGCCGCCTGAATGTGAAGCTCCAGCCCACTCTGAGCCTTCCTCCAGGAGTCAGACATCAGCTTTTCTTGTGTGCTCATCACACCTGGTCTGCAGGTAACGTGTTAACGCTGGGCCACATTCAGGACACTGATTATAAACGGCCCACCCCCTGGGGACCACAGGTGTGCTGCTGCCCCCTGCAGGCGAGCAGCATGGCACCAATATTTCCTCACCAATGGCACCAATGTCGACGGCGCGGTCGTAGTAGAAGGAGAAGGCGTAGAATTCCATGTTGGTCACGCCGGCCGCCTCCGTCACCTTCTGGTACAAAACCTTCTCCACTCTGCTCAGGCACGCCTCGTAAACTGGTTCCCCTGAAACACACGTGCACAAACAAAAGGTTCCTAGCCCCAGCTGCATCATGAGTAACCGCAGCAACCACCCAACCAATCAAAGATGATCTGCTCACCTGTGCTCTTCCCTTTCACAGTGTAGACTATGTCAGCGTGCTCCCAGCTGCCTGAGTACTCTGGAGCAAGGCAGGGGCTGACCAGCTCAGTGCTGCCCCCAACTGCACACACACACACACACACACGTTTGTCTATCTCATTTGAAACCCGTGAACACTAAAACAACAACACAGCACTGACTGACAGACGAGCCCTGCGGTGAGGTTATTGTTTGGTTATTACAGTGATGATCGGTCATGTTTGCAGCAGTTTGCTTGCACACACTTCCTGCTTTAGCCAAATACTCTGTCTGCTACGGAAGTGTTCCAAAAAGTCACAAATATAAGATCTGTGGTCAAAACCATCCTAGCAGGACGCCAGAACGTGACACTGCTGAGGACACGCTGACGCCTGCATGCATATAAACAGCTCAACAGCAGAGAGGATCTGAGCTGCAGCTTCTTGCAGCAGTTAAACCGCAGCAACAGCTGGCCGGCAAGGAATTAATCTTGCAGTGTGTTATTAAAAGATTAGATAATGGCTTATTTATCTGCCGGGGTGGGGGTAGGTGGGGCATAACAGACTGAGATGAAAAGCTGAAAACTAGAAAACAAGAAAAAGAAAAAGAGGTCGGGTACGTACGGGGCGGGGCGTCGATGCCTCCCAAGACAGCGAGGCGAGCCGACATCAGACCCAGACCCAGATAACTGCAGAGAGGACGCATCAATAATCAATCATCATTAGATGTTTCGGACCCGACAGGTTTGGTTCTTCCTGCTTCTCTAGATTTTTAACTTTTAACCTCACAATCAATTCATTGGTTGTGAGGTTAAGCAAGGCAGCCCCTGCCTTGCTCCAGTTCCTCTGTGAGCAGGTTAGCGTCGCTAATGAGACTCGAACAGCAAAACATGACAATTAAACAGGAATTACATCATAAACATGTCAGTCCGCCTCTGAACCCCTCAGACTCAGCAGCTTCCAGTAACAGCTGTGTGTGACCGAGGTTTACTCATTCAGTTTCTATCAAATCGACCCCCAGCTGACTTCACATAAGCCAATCAGCACAGGTACAGTGCATGTGTGTGCGTACCTGTGAGTGTAGACAACATGTGGGCGGTTGAACATCTGGAAGGACCGGATGTAGTCGATGGGTGAGGTCTGGATGGTTTTCTGCACAGAGAGAAAAGAACTTTCTGACTCTGGGTCGGCTCTAAAAGGAGACGACGTCCTTCGAGTGTTGCTTCCACGCTGGGGCTGGGTGGAATAAATCCACAAAGAAAATCAATCTGACACTTATTCGTTAATATTGTTGCTTAATTTTTCCTGAGAGCGTTTTCTGAGCCAGATCATTCACACCACCGAGGAGGCCCGCAACTACTGTTCTGTCCTCCTGACATGTGCAAACATACATGTAAACACAGAGTCTGTGTATTTGGTGTGAGGAGCTGTGTAGGATCCTCAGGAGGAGTTCTCCAGGCTTCTTCTCTGGTCTGATCTCCGTCAGGATGATCCCACACTGCTTCAGTCATGCTTCGGTCGCTCTGGGGAGGCCCGTCCACGGCTGATGGTGTCCCACCGTGTGTTACTATATCCAGGAGGGCTTTCACTGCACTGGCAGTGTGTTTGGATCATTGTCGTGCTGAAACAGGAAAACCACTGACTAACCTGCAGCTGAAACCATGACGGAGCCTCCACCGTGCTTCACGGTCTGTTAACCTCCTCCTGACCTCCTCATACACACTGACCATGATGTGGATCCACCTCTCCTTTAGACCTGTTCCTCTGGTCTTCACACCTCAGCCTTTCCTCCTGTTTCACTACTTTAAGAACGGTTTCTCGATCAGCTGAAGGTCCAGATCATCTCTCGGTTTTCAGGCCTTCCTACTTCTCCTGTCCTGACGTAGCAGAGTTTTCAGCTCTTTGGGAATCACCGTGTTGGAGCAAAGATACTGTGAAGCTGTGATATCTTTGGCATTTTTGACAGATTGGGTAAAGAAACGGGAACCTGTTTGTGTGACAGGCTGCTGCTAACAAACAGACTCAAGATGTGTGTCCCGGTTCAGGGTTGGGACTCCCGAGTGACTCCCTGGTCATTCCTGTGAGAAGGGTCAGGTACAAGGATTGAACAGGAGAGCGAAAGCAGCCAACATCCAAAGAAGAACTTTAAAGAGCTTCAGAAAGCCGGAGAGCCGCTGCTCCAGAGCTCCTTGGAAGTAAGCTTTAACTGAGGAGTGGCTCAAGACTTTTGCACAGCTCTGCGGACACTGGGCGGACTTTTTTTTTGGGAGGTTATCCTCCACCCTCCTGCTGATGTTGACAGCCCTCAGGAAGAAGATGACTTCATCTGGAGCTTTTTGCTGCCTCAGTTCCTCGTTTGCGTCGCCCCTCCTGCCACAGTTTAACCCTCTCCTCCTCCTCCTCCTCCTCCTCTCCCAGGCTGAAGAAGAACTGGCCAATCCCTCGTGTACGAAGCCTGACCTAAATAGACCCCCTCTTCCTCTTCACTCCCTTTCTCCTCCCCTGCCTGATGTGAGGGTGTTTATTTGGGATTAGCGTGGCATTTCCAGATTAAAGCCTGTAAGATGGAGCCATCCTGGTAGTTTGACTGAGGGGACAGAGGTCTTCCTCTCTGAGTCTTCCTCACCCTTTCCCCTGTGTGTCCTCACCTCATCCTGAGGGCTAAAGGTGATCTGAGTCGACCCGCCCCCCAAATCCAGCATCCCCACTGTGGGCGAGTGAGCACTGTGAAGACCACCTGAAAAGAGAGAGGGGGAGGGAGGAAGAGGAGATGGAGATTAGGAGGAAGAGCGAGCGAGCTGCAGTTTAATCCAATAACAGGTAATCACTGTTTCTTGTCCACATTAATCTGGTTTGAAACACGCACACGCACCATAAATCACACCAACTTCCTGCTGCAGTGTTAAAAACTGGACTGAGCGTGCGTGCTACGTGGAGGCCCGTCTCCGTGATGACCAACATGAGGTTCGGGGCTTTCTAAAGAGGATGTCTGAGGACAGAGGTCCTGTGTTTGGGGCTGCAGAGAAGCACGAGGTGGCGTGAACATCCAGCCTCAGGGTCACAGTGCAGTGGTGGAGTTTCAACGAAGAGGATCGATGAAGATGTGGCTCGTGTGAGCTCCACACCACCATCGTCCACTGGAGACTCGGGTGGAGAGCCCAAACACACCAAGGACACGGGTACCCCAGACACGCAGTGACAGGAACGTTCATGCAAAACCTAAAGCCAATAAACATCAGCTGAAGAACTAAAGAAGCTTCTCGGATGAGAGGTGAAACGTCTTCAAGGAACTTAAAGAAGTCCAGACGCTTTTTCTTCTCAGCTCCTGGCCTCAGGCACATGATCGTACGCCCAGCATAGTCCCTGCGGCACTAAATAAAAGCAGACACGATGGTGATGGGTCTCACCTGTGAGGAAGTTGACGGTGATCCAAGCAGAAATACCTGAGAAGAGAAAACCAAAAGGTTTGGTTACACACGGAGATCACCGGATTGAGCACCTCGACACAAATGATACTCGGCTGGTTACTCGCTTCACTCCAAACTCAGGGTCCAACTCTCCGTGCTCCATCAGCAGTGAGCATGCTAACACTGCTCCTATCATCATCAATATGAACCTTTCTGTAGGAGACGCTGTTAGGAGACAGCACAAATCTGGACCCAACTCTGAAAACGTTCTCAGTGTGAAGGTCAAATGTTTATTAAACACCAAACAGACTAAAAATAAAGAGTACCTGACTGTGAAGCTATCAGGGATCAAGATGTACAGGTTGATGCCCGACTGATGTGGCATCGATATTTAAGGAGAGGTTAAAGAGGTCAAAGGTAGAGTCTGTATCTGACTGATGTTCATCTTCACTGGAAAAACGTCCAAAGCTTTAGTGAAAATGTGATTCTAAACCCACTTGAATGTGGGAAACCCCACAGACTAAATCCAGAGAGCCACACTGACCCAGCAGGGAAACGCTTCTTAAAGATCGGCCGTAATGTGTAAAAAAGTTAGAAATACGAAGAAATAATAAAAGAGCTGCATGTTCAGAACAGACACACTCGCCTTCACTGAGTGTTAAAGAAGCCTCACAGTAACCAGACGTAACCACAACATAACCATCCTGTGTATTCAGGACCAGCTCTGAGTCCTGAACTCCTCGCTAGGTCCTGATTGGACATACTGACAGTTGTATGTGTCTCTCCTGGATCCAGCTGTGACCCTCAGCTCCAGATGTTTGGCCCAGCTGTGAACTTTGTTCCCGTAATATCTCTGCTGGTGGATATGTATGGGAATGTAGGTTCAGGGTTTTAAATGCTCGCTGTGTATGGACAAGAGGCCCGCCTGCATATAATCCAATCCTTTTAAAGTAGTTCATACAAGCAATTATGGCCCTGTGGGATAATGTC